>WOVY01014964.1:0-17728 GCA_013436015.1 Rhipicephalus annulatus
CGTAGGGAAGAAGCGCGGGAATAGTTTTTCGAAATTGAGACTCTGCGCGGCGCACAGCGTTGTAATATTCAGACAACATTATCGCCGCAGTTCACTCTACGTATTGCCGAGCTACTTTGGGGGGTGTAAAAAATGTCGGAGCCTGTTGACTGGCCCTTCAAGTGCAGTTGGTCTAAATGTTTACCAGTATGTAACGAGGATGTCAATACTTTCTCGTACGTTTGCTAATAGCTGAGAAATATTTCATACCTTTTCTTAACCATAGCTATATATACGACGGCTTCAGAAGTGTAATTCTTGCTTGAGAATATCTATCTATCTACTGGCCCTTTAAGCGTAGCTTGTCTAAATGTTTGCTAAGGCGTAACGACGATGCTAATATTTGCTCGTATGTTTGCTAAGAACTGAGAAATATTTCCTACCGTTTCTTAATCACAAGCTATATATAAAGGTTGTCCCACATAAATTGAGCCAAGAATTTGAAAATGAAAGGCACTTAGGAGGCGAATTGAACCAAACGCATACTACTCGCATAAGCTTGTAGGTACTCAGACTATTTTTTATTTCTCCACATACTAATAAATAATAATTTTAATTACTTAACTTTTAAAATATGGGCTGGAAACCCAAATAGGAACACTAGGAAACATGTATGTATGTATGTATGTATGTATGTATGTATGTATGTATGTATGTATGTATGTATGTATGTATGTATGTATGTATGTATGTATGTATGTATGTATGTATGTATGTATGTATGTATGTATGTATGTATGTATGTATGTATGTATGTCTCAAAATGCGGCCACCGTAATCAGTACAATATTAGAAGCGCCCTTGTTGAGAACCATATTTCATGATGAAGGCTGGGCCGGTGCTCCTTCTTTGCAGGTCGCTTTGCTCGAATGTCTCACGAAAGTTCTCGTGGACGAACGGCCCGACTGTCTTCGACGACTGCGTTGACTTCGCCAGGCATCGCTTTCAGGAGCAGTACAACAGTGACATCAAAAAGCTCCTGGAATGTCATCCCGAGGATCAGGTCAGCAATTCTCGAAACTGCTGATTTTGGTATGTGCAAAAGTCAGTAAACTGAAGTTATGCAGTTGCCGTCACATATGCACCATGCAAACTAAGGCTGAGATTGTGTCGTCGACTCCAATCATGAAAGCATGTTTTAACAGCACAGAGTTGTTTAAGCTTTTCGTTTCACTGGTTCTTGTGAGCAGAAGAAAGTGAATATGTGTCAAGCAGTGCTTTGCGCAATAGAGTGTGTAGTAAGGGGCTGAGAGAGAGAAAACGGGGACTATAGGAAGGAAATAAGGGGAGAGTACAAAGTGACTTCATGGGCCAGGCAGCTTCCTAACATAGCATAACCATTGATAGTATGATGCACCGAGGGAGCGGAAAAAAAAAGTGAGGGTTGGTAAGGGGGTGTCAGGGCAAGGAGAAAATAATTGAGAATGGTAGAGGGAGAGCGTGGAATAGATTTGTGTATGTATAGTCTAGTTTCACAAGGGTATGAGAAGGAAAAGTTAGGGTAAACGGCCTGAGGGCTTACGTATAACGGTGAGGCAGAGAGAAAGGGTAAGTTGTGAGGTGAATAAATTCTATGTACCGTATAGCGAAGGATGAAAAGAAGTGAGTGGGGTGTAATCTGAGAGCTATTACAAGAGATAGGAGGAGAAAGAGACTGTATTGGACGATATAAAGAAGATGACACAAAGAAACAGATATGCACAAAAATTACGAAGATTATGATTGTAAAACTTTCTGACAATTTGTGGCTCTTGCTTGCCAGTTTTGGCCGTTACGTGGAATGCACAGGCATGAATCTGGCTAAAAGTTACTTTTCTTTGACACAATTTAGTTACTTTTTATCTCGGAGTTAGTATAGTTCACTTGAGGACTACAAATAAGGCCAGCTGTGCTTTTTATGGCTTCGTTATCCATTGGTTTTGTACGGCCACGTCTTGCAAACAAGGGCAATTTATTCATTTTTATTTTTCGTCCTCTCATATCTCGAGAAGTCTTCGAAGCGCAGTTATATAGCTGTACACCCGCAATCGACTGAACAAGCATTTTAACAGAACCATGTGGATTAAGAATGAAACGTTCTTTAGTTGACATTGTTCATTCGCTCACAGGAACTGAATGCAGGTTTGTCCTTGGGATCTGGGGCTACACTACGTTACGAAGTGATAGATACGATCTCACTGTGAACTATTTCACTTCTTTAAGTACACTTCGCCGTTTCAAAAAACTAACACCCTTACACTTTATGAAAAGGGCATTTTCATGAATGGAACAACTAGCCGTAAGGTGTTACTAAAGGCCTAAACACCTTAACCACTAATCGTAAAATATACTAGTAAGTAAACATGAGATAAATGATTATACCAGCACAGAGGGTGTACGTACATGACCAGTAATACAGAGAACGTTGCATGTTGTGAGATATTCAGTGCAAGGAGTTCTTGCGCTGCACAGCCGTACGCCGCCCATCTGGTGTAGCCATATCATCTTAGGCCCCGTTCAGTGCTACTGGGCATCGTTCTTTTTCATATCAATGAACATTGAATATTAACAGAGTAGGCGGAGATTTTTGGTATGACAGTAGACGGCAGACCTAGAAAAGACAGAATTTTTTAATCTAAGCTAGCCTGTTCTTACGACTTTTCAATCGGTACGTCTCGTTATCATATGGTGCGCTGTCGTACAGCCCACAGGTGTTTTGATAACCTACACCACCCTTAGTTCTTTAAGGGTGTTTCAGTTATAACATTGTTTCTTAAAGGATAATTGGGGACAGAAACACACTTACACCCTAATACTTGTTGGGAATTCTGGGCAAAAGGGTGTTCTCCAGGCGTGAAACAACTTATAATGGGCCCTGCAACACTTTTTGAGCATGGTCAGAAAACGCTGCCGATCGGTAGTAGATAGAGGCTCCCGAGACACGCGAGCCAAATGTTATACCAAATGTTGTAGCACAACACACGCCCAGCAATTCATAATAAATTATCAAAGTCATCTAAAAATTGATCTGTCTTCTGACAACAAATCACGAAATAAGCCCAAAAATCTCTCGTAGTAAGCCTGTCGGAGCTAACACGGAAATATCCAGCCCTGACAGCGTTCAGTTTTCGAACTGATTTTTTTATTATCGCGCTGCACCCGCCGCGCGGCCCAAATGCCAACTTCTTCCTTGACAAGCAGCACATTGAGGCGCTACAGGGCTCCCCCCCCCCCCGTAGAGCGAGAGCCGTAGGAATCACCAGAGGAGACGCCCAGTGGACATGCTTGGATGTTGGCATCCCGACTTTAGATTGAAAGCCCGCGGCCGCGAGAGCGGCTATATACGCAGGTTTCAATCAATCAGCAGCCACGACGTCTTCACGGCCATTGATGTCCAGCGTGAACGTCTTAGGTGTACGATGGAGTACCCGGAATGGGCCATCATAGGCTGGTGTTAGTGTTGGACGTATTTGGTCAAGCCGAACGAAGACGTGACTGCAGTCATGCAGATCCTGACTGACGAAGACCGACTGGGGGTGTCGGTCGGCAGGAACCACAGGAGCAAGGTCCCGAAACGTGGTGGTGGTGCGCAGCTCTCGAATGTACGTGGAGGCATCGTGAGTGGAAGGTGGCGATGATGGCTCGAAAAATTCTCCTGGAAGACGCAGGGAAACGCCATAGACTAGTTCGGCTGATGAGCAGCCGAGATCCACTTTCAATGCTGATCGGATGCCCAGAAGTACGAAGGGGACGTGGTCGAGCCAACGTTCCCTTGGCTGGTGAGCAGTGAGGGCAGCTTTCAGTTGTCGATGAAGCCGTTCGACCATGCCATTGGCGGAAGGATGGTAGGCAGTTGTGTGGAAGTGTCGAATGCCCAGGATATTGGGACCTGCGGTGAAAAGGGCCGATTGAAACTGACGACCGCGATCAGTGGTGACGACAGAAGGGCATCCAAGCGCGACACCCAGCCGTTTGTGAAAGCCTTGGCGACTGTTGGTGCTGTAATGTCGGAAATGGGAAACGCTTCCGGCCATCTGTTGAAGCGATCCACACATGTCAGCAGGTAACAAGCTCCTTGCGATGACGGAAGAGGACCGACGATGTCGAGATGGACGTGAGAAAACCTTGCGTCTGGAGGCCGAAACGGGGATGTTGCCGTGACAGTGTGACGGTGAACTTTAACGCGCTGGCACTCAAGGCAGGTTCGCGCCCAGCGTCGGACATCAGCATTGATGCTTGGCCAAAGGAAACGAGATGTGACTAGCTTCTGGGTCGCACGAATACCAGGATGGCTCATGTTGTGCAATTGATCAAAATTTGCACGACGAAAAGCTGAAGGCACGAAGGGCCGAGGGATACCAGTAGACGTTTCACACGTTGTTATAGAGGTAGAAAATGGAAGCGGGCACTCCGTGAATGACAGAGACGTGGATGAAGAGCGAAGACGATGCAGCTCAGGATCGTTGCTCTGGGCAGCTGCTAGCTGTTCCATGTCTAGTGGTGGCTGGGTCGACAAGGCATCGATGCGGGATAGTGCATCAGCAGCAGCATTTTCCGGCCCATATACGTGTCTGAGATCCACAGTTAACTCGGAAATAAAGCATAGTTGACAGATCTCCCGTGAAGTACAATTGCTGTGATTGCGATAGAAGGCAAACGTCGGGGGCTTGTGGTCTGTAACGACGTAAAAGTCCCGGCCCTCCAATAAGTGACGAAAAGGTTTGATGGCGAGGTATACCGCGAGGAGCTCTCGGGCAAATGTATTTGTCTCTGGTGGCTTCAATTTTTGCGAGAAAAAACCCAAGGGGCTGCCAACCGGATACGTGCTGCTCGAGAACAGCGCCAACTGCCACGCTTGATGCATCGGTGATGAGACGAGTTGGGGCATCAGGGACGGGATGTATGAGCATGGTAGCGTCTGCCAGAGCCTTTAGCAGTGTCGAAGGCAGATGCAGCGTCCTTGGGCCACTCCAGTGGCGCAGCCGGGTCTTTCTTTTTAGGCAATAGGTCGGTCAAGGGCTTTAGGAATGTGGCGCGCTTTGGAAGAAAGCGGCGATAGAAGTTTAGTAGGCCTAGAAATTCTCGGAGTCTCTTCGGTGAAGTCGGGGGTAGAAAGTCTTGAATAGCCTTCACTTTGCTGACGAGTGGTTGGATACCCTTTGGAGTGACAAGTTGGCCTAGGAACTCTATTGTAGCGACGTCGAAGACGCACTTATTGGGATTAATTACGAAGCCGTAATCATCCAGGCGGTGGAACAGGGTGCGCAGGTGGGCTTCATGCTCAGGGCCGGATGAGCTTGCTACAAGGAGGTCATCAAGGTAGGCAAATACGAAATCGAGACCTCGCGTGACCTCGTTGATAGTGCGCTGAAAGGTCTGTGCAGAGTTGCGCAATCCAAAAGGCATCCTCACATATTCAAACATACCGAATGGGGTGGTGATGGCCGTTTTCGGAATGTCGGCGGGTTCTACAGGAATCTGATGGTAAGCCTTCATTAAGTCAATCTTAGAGAATAATGTGCACCCAGCCAAATTTGATGTGAAATCCTGTATGTGAGGAAGTGGATAGCGGTCTGGTAAGGTGTGGGCATTGAGAGCGCGGTAATCCCCACATGGTCTCCAGTCGCCAGGATCTTTCTTTGGCACCATGTGGAGTGGCGACGCCCAGTTGCTGGAGGAAGGTCGCACGATGCCGAGTTCAAGCATGTGCTCAAACTCACGGCGGGCGATGGCGAGGCGTTCTCCAGATAGTCGACGGGGTCGTGTAAAAACGGGAGGTCCAGTGGTCACAATGTGGTGAGTGATGGAATGCCTCACCGGTGACTCTCTGGTGTGCGGCTTCGTGATGCTGGGAAAGTCTTCGAGTATTTTCGCATACGGCGAAGCAGGTGTGAGAGCTCGCAGTCCCGTTGGTGAGGAAGTACAGAGTACACCGTTGATGGAGAGGCGGGTGTTGAGATCAATGAGGCAATGAGCATGCATGTCCACAGCAAGGTTGAAAAAACTGAAAAAGTCAGCTCCAAGAACAGCTTGCGAGACGTCAGTGAGCATTAAAATCCAGCGGAACATACGGCGTAGTCCAAGATCAAGTGTAAGAGAGCGCGTGTCGTATGTGCGAATGGCGGAATTGTTGATCGCTTGGAGTGGGCAGGTCTGTTCGTTGCGACGGCGATCTGCACACGAGGCCGGAATGACGCTAACCTGGGCTCCTGTGTCGACTAGGAAGCAAGCGCCAGTGATCTTATCAGAAACATAGAAAAGGCGGCATGACTTTAGACCAGTACCACTTGCCGCCGTCAGTGGCCGGTCGTCACATTTCCCGACAAGGAGCACGGGCGAGTGCACTTGCGAGCAGAGGTACCGAATCGGCGGTGGTACCAGTACCCGGTTGAGGATGAAACGTCCCGCGGCGCGTCGGGTGGCCGAAGTTCCGGAGAACGTGGGGGCGTCGAGGAGCGACTGTGTATCTGGAACGTGGATGACGGTCGACGATGCGCAGGTACAAAGTCATCGAGGCGCCTGACAAGGGCGTCCAAACGGTTCTCGATGCTCGCGAGTGCCGGGTCTGCAGCGGTGGCCGGTGGCGTTGTGGTAACGGCGTTGAGGCTATGTGCCCGCGAGTAGTCCGCCACTCAGTCAGCCATTTCAGCGAGTATGTCTAGTGGGACATCTCCAGCAGCTACGAGGACCGGGACCATGCTCTGTGGTAAGCGCTGGAGGAACAACTCACGTAACAGCTTCTCCTCTTGAGGGGCGGAGGGGCCGCCAAGGAGCTGGCGCATGCGTCGCAGGAGCTGTGATGGGCGACGGTCACCGAGCTCTGTAGCCGTGATGAGCTGTTGGAGTCTGCTGTGCTCGGACTCAGACTTGCGGGAAATGATAGCTGCCTTCAACGTGTCGTAGGGATGGCTCGGGTGCGGTGACGCTAAAATATCAGCTAAGTCGTCGGCTACGTCCGGAGGTAAGCAGGACACCAGATTCCAATACCTGGTCTGTTGAATGGTAATTTGCCGTAGACGGAAGTGCGCCTCGACCTGCAGAAACCATGTGCTCAGGCTGTTGGGCCGAAATGGTGGCAGGTTGACATGCTGAATCGCAGCGACTGCAGCACCGCTAGGTCAGGGGTCTTTTTGGGCGTCAGGTGCAGTAGCATTGGTGGTAGAGCCGCACGGGATCCATGCGGGATGATCGGGGCTGTGTGTTCTTTATCGGGTCACCATTAACTGTCGGAGCTAACACCGGAAGATCCAGCCCTGACAGCGTTCAGTTTTCGAACTGATTTTTTTATTATCGTGCTCACCCGCCGCGCGGCCCAAATGCCAACTTCTTCTTCCTTGACAAGCAGCGCATTGAGGCGCTACAAGCCCATCTATCAGCTATTGGCTTATTCGAACATGACGCGCCTAGTTGTCACAGAGATCGCCGCGAAAGGCCGTCGCTTGTCCACACGTGCGCGCGTGATCGCACTGAAGCCGCGCATTCGAAGAAAAAAAAGAAAAAAAGGGCTCAAGGTCATGAGGAGCGCAAGACTTTTTTTGTTTGCCCCTCCCATTCTTCCCTGCTTAGCTTCCAGCGCTGTCGTCGGGACGAGAGAAGAGAGAATGCGATCGCAGCGTGTGACAAGTCTTTGTAACTCCGCTCATACTGGACGGATTCTTAAAATTTTTGCGGCGTTGTATCTGTCTGGTAATACGCTTTTCCAGTGAATTATTTTATGGTTATTCAGAAAAGTGTTTCAGGGCCTTTTTAAGGTTGGAAAGTGGTTTACAGGGTAGAGTACGCAACCTTTTTAGATGCGGAGCTTCATATGGTCGAGCTCAATCCGGTGTGCGACGATACCATTCTTATTATGCGAGCGCGTCCTCTCCCTCTCTCTCACCTTCCAACGCCAGCACGGCAAGCGTCTGCTAGTCTATGCTCGCTCCCTCTCTTCTTCTCTTGGCACCCCCTTCTCGCGGCGTTTACGCCCACACTGCACATGAGCACCCCTCCTCCCCTGCACTCCCCCATCTCGCCTCGCAACGCCGACGCAACCAGCATCTGCTAGCAAGTTTCAGGATTGCGAAAAACCGACTGCTCGCGCTGCACAACTGTTCACTAGTTACCCCGCATATATCCACACATTCACTCAAGGCTCTCTGGGCGCCGCAATTTAGACCTTTCTGGGCTGTTGCTGTTGTTAGTGTGCGTGGACGACCGCCAGGTGGCGCCGTTTTGTTTGGCTGGCCGCATACAGTGCTCCACTTTCACGTGTTCTTGGCCCGTTACCGGGCCCCGCCCATGTCTGGACAAGCTCACTATTCCTTCTATAAGACTTCCGGGACATGCCGACACACTCCGGGCCCCGGTCCGACCCCAGGCTGGCCCCCCAGGCCCCTTCAAATGTACGAAGTGGCGTTGCGCCTGCACCTCCACGATGCAGAGTCCCGCCCAGCACTCGACACCAACGACAACTGACGTCCTGCCGGTAAGCCCAGCCTCCTCTGGTCGTACCGCTGATACAGCCGTGCCTCCGCTGTCAACATCTGGCAAAGTCACCAGCCCCGCGCCGACAACAATACAGCAACAGGCAGCGTTCCTCAACAGCGCGCATGGTCCAGCAACGTGCAACACTGGTGGCGTCTCTGCTACTCTCAGCTTGATAGCCACGCAAACGCCGGAGCCCGAGAGCCGTAATGCAGCGTTGGTGTTTCAATCAACCACGCCTGCTGCTCTCCCCACCTTATCCTCATCTGGCCTACCCATTGGAAATTCCGAGTCTGTCGACAAGCGCGTTTTCGACGAGCGTCGTTCCTTTCATCGCCGAAGTTTTGCCTTCCTTCACTTCAGCTGACGACTTATCAACGGAAATGGACATCACGGCATCGCAGGTCAACGAAGACAATACGCCATCCCCTGATGCAGCTGGAACACCGTTAGTGCCAATCGAAAACCTGCCTCGACCGCCCCGCCCCCTCTCCGAGCTCATCACCGTCGGAATCCAACTTCCACCTGGAACACTCACACCAAAACTGCCTCTCTATGACCTGCTTTCTACCATCATAGCCGCCGCAAATCTCTCTCCCAAGACCAGTGCGGAGGTCACCCTTCAAGCCAAACCTGCTCAGAGCCTTGTGTTTCTGAAAAACGCACGCACCTCTCACTGCCCACCTCCTACTCTCCCTCACAAGTCTGGAACTTAATGGTAAGCCGATCACCATTAAGCCCTATGCCCCAAGTCCTCCAATGTTATGTTTCGGCGTCATACCCAACGTCGGTGGTCACTTCACAACATCTCAGCTCTTGCATGACCTCGAATCCTTTACTTCAGGTATAGTCGCTGCACGTATGATGGGCTCCACTGAATCCGTCCTCATAACATTTGCTGGAACCATCATCCCTCGCTTTGTGTACTTCAACGCGTCTCTTTCCGATGCCGTCCACATAAACCAAAGCCCCCTACTTGCACTCGGTGCCTTGCTATAGGGCACCGTGCTCATCAATGCCCCAAACACAGCGTTCCGGCCAAGTGCCGCCGCTGTGCGTCTCCTCTACCAGCAGATCCCGATGCTCACGTTTGCGCCCAACCCTGGTGCGTTCATATCCAAGTCAACACCCACTCATCTCTCGACTCCACCTGCCCCTACCTTCTAGCCAAGCAACGCGACTGCGCCAAAGCAGCTTTTCTCCGCGCACAGCCATGCGCCGAGCCACTCAACCTCGCCGCCCTCCTCTTACGCGCATGAGTTCCTATCACCTCCCGCAACATCCCCCCGGGCTCATACGCCGCTAAGGTTAAGGGAACACCTCCATGTGCACTTCTTCATCAAACACACCTTCACCATCTTAAGTAAGAGAGAGCCGCTCCTTCGATATGCGACTGGCTATGTTGGAGCGCAACCAGCGCGAGCAACAACGCGTCTCAGATGAGCTACAACAGAAAACACTAGCACTGACGCAGACACTCGCAAACTACCACAATCCTCTCTTACCTCTCAACTCACGGAGGTAATAAGCAAACTTACCACACTTACCGCCCCGACCTCCAGCTTCTATGTAACCACATTGGCCGACATGGTCGAAACCAACACACTGCGCATCACACTCGTTTGGTCCAGCTGGAAAATTCAATTGTCCGGATTCTTACGATCCTCTAAACCCAATCTAAGCAACTGGAATCTTCACCTATATGCTTAACTTCCTGCAAGAGTCGCTTCCCCCGGCGAAAAAGAAGGAAACGCGGCACGCGTAGGCACTTCCTCTACTTCAAAGACCTAGATGGCGCGTGAAAAGGACCTCGATATTTTGCAGTGGAGCTGCCGCAACTTTCGTCATAATAGGACCCCTCTCCACCAATATCTTCTCACCCGCCAAACATTACCCCATGTTCTCCTTATACAGGAGACTCGGGCGGCCCTTGCCGTCCCGGGCTACCGTGCATATCACGCTACGACGGGAAAGCCACTTGCGTCCATTTATGTACGCAATGACGTTCTCGTTGAACCACTAGACGTACCCTCCCCCTCCTGAAAATTTAGTTGTTGCGGTCTATTACCAACCAGCTACCCGTATTTCTCTCGCTCTGATGTCCTTATTACAACCCCCCCCCCCCCCTGTCACGTCCTCTTTGTTTGGTGCTCTTGCAAATTCCTGCACTCCCTTCCATCGACCACCCATATCCTCCTTGGGGTGACTTTAATGCTCTTCATCGGCTCTGGGGTTACCCCAAACGCTCAAACCAGGTCGCCTTCTACACAGCCTCGCCCAGAAACGCCATCTCACCCTTCTTAATACTCCTGACACCCCTACTCGAGCGGGCACTGTATCACAGCGCTCCACTACACCCGATCTCACGTTCTCTCGGAGTTCCCTTCCTTTTCACTGGAGGTGTCCGCTGAAAATCTTTTCAGTGATCACTTTCTCATACACATCACCACCCTTCTTTCCCACAATGGGCGGAAACAACGAGTCGCTCACACTCACTGGGAAGCATTCCGTAATAACCTTTTGTCTGACTCATTTAAAACTTACGACGACTGGACGTCGCGGATCTCCGCAGCAATGACATCCTGTAGTCGCCGCGCTCGTTTTCAACTCCCCATTTCTGACCCTGATCCTCACTTCCTCCACTTATGACGACGTCATCAACGTTTGAAACGCGCTCTACGCTCCCAGCCACACAACGTCCAACTTTCCTTCCCAATAGATGCTCTGCGGGTTGAAATTATCGCTTACGGCACTTCTCTTGAGTACTCTCGTTGGAACACGCTGTGTGACGGCCTTGACTCCGCACTGCACTTGCGCTCTACATGGTCTCTGTTTAGGTCTCTCTTAGGTACCAAGCCTGCCGTTGCTCCCTCCCACCATCTAAAGCTCTCGCTCAAGGGACTCCATCTGGTGTGTTTGAAAATTTAAAATCTCTGTATCTCCACCCCCCCTCACACCTTCCTACCCAGATTACTGTGGCGAAGCTAACCCAGACCTGGACCGCCCATTCACACTCAGGGAGCTGGAAGCTGCCTTAGCCACTCAATCTACCCGCTCGGCACCCGGTGAGGATGAGATAACATATACTACATTACGTAATCTCCCCGACAACGCGAAGGAATTTCCTTACACACATTCAACGAAGCATGGAACAGCGGCTCTCTTCCAAGCTCTTGGACATCATCTCTAATTTGCATGATTCCGAAGCCGGGCAAACCTCCATCTCTCTCTAATCTTCGCCCTATCTCTTTGACGTCATGCGTTGGCAAGACTCTTGAGCGAATGGCCTTGACTCGACTGTCTAATTTTATTGAGGTGAAAGAGTTTTCCCCTCCTTCTCTTATTGGCTTATAACGCCACGTTTGTGCGCAGGACATGTTCCTTGTTCTTCAGCATACTTTTCTTTCACCTTCTCGTAGTCAGATGCATGCGCTTGTAACCATCGATGTACGGAAGGCAATCGATGGCGTGAGTCATGACCACATACTCGCTCAGCTCTCCTCCCTGTCATGTGGCTCCCGCATGTATTCTTACATCCAATCATTTCTTTCCAATCGAGTTGCTTGCTTTAGAGTCGATACTCATTTGCCTAACCCACACTCCCTCACCTGCGGCACTCCCCAAGGTGCCGTACTATCTCCTACTCTATTTAATATGGCTATGGCCCCCCTTGCCTCCCAACTGTCCCAAATACCTGACCTCCACCATATTTTTTATGCAGACGACATCACTTTCTGGTGTACGTCTGGATGTCCCGGCCACGTGCAGGATACTTTGCAACGTGGCCTGGACCTTATCGCTTCCTTTCTCGCTACTACTGCTGGCCTGTCCCCTGCACCGGAGAAATGTGAACTACTTTTGCTAAAACGGTCTGCGTACCAGCGCTCCCACAATACCCTCATCTCCCTACATCTTTCTAGCTCACTCATTCCCACTGTTCAGCAATGCAAAGTTCTTGGCTTCCCTTTGCACGCGACAAAGAACGCGCAGGCCCTACATCACGCTGTGAGGACTTGCCACTCGGTGACCCACCTCCTGCGACGCGTTGTCACTCGCAGTCGGGGCTCCATGAGGCTCATGCGTGCCGGGTTGCACATGCGCTTGCCCTTAAAAGTTCTTGTGTTTTGTACCCTACGTTCATTTCACCGAAACGCAACTCTACACACTCGAAAGAGCTCTATTAGTCCTATACAAGGCAGCTCTAAACCTCCCTCTCACTACCTCTACCACTAAGCTCTTTGCCACAGGCCTCTTCCATCCATTACGTTCTCTCATCATTTCTCTGCACCACGACTCTCAGATTGCCCGTCTTTCTCTCACTCGTCAAGGCCAATGGCTATTAGCCCAAGCCGGTATCCCTCACATTCCCGTTTCCGTTCCCACCTTGCCTTCTGCCGCTAGCACCGCTGCTTCTAACCTTCGCATCCTTCCCCTCCCATCCAATATGTCTCCCGTTCTCCACGCCTGCCGGCGTCATGCAGCAGCACAGCATCATTCTCCTCCTCTCTCTACACAAGGAGTTGCCTACACGGATGCCTCATACATGGCTCCTCGGGGCTCGTGTGGCTACGTTATCTACCACCCACACCTTTCTGCACCTGACACGCACACCAGCGGACCTTACTTACACCCGCCAAATGTACTTTCGCTCGAGGTCCTTTCCATGGTCCACGCCATGCAGTCATTTTCCTCCCTCCCTTCTCTCTCCGAGTACACGATTTACTCCGACTCTCACGCCGCCATCCGTCACATACAGAACAACACGTTGCCCCCCCTCTTCAACAGGAGGTCGAGCGAGCGGCCTCTGCTCTTCAACCCTCCACTGTCTTCCTCCGCTGGGTTCCTGGGCATTAGGGTATTAACGGCAATGAGCTAGCTCATCAGCTTGCTCGCGATATATTGCACCGGGCACCGTTCATTCCCTGGCCCACACCTTCGGAAGACAGTGAGAGCTCCACGAATAACGATGGGCAGATCTCCTTGCATCACACTATTAAGGAGGTATATCTTCAGCTCCGGCTCGACAAGCGTCTTTACCCTCCCCCTCATCCATCACTCACTGCGCTCGAGGCTCGAACTCTACGGCACATCCAAATGAACTGCCTGATAACCCCCTCTCGCCTTTTCCTTTATAAATATAGGTCTAACCCCTGCTGTCCTAATTGTCCCTCCCCATACGCTGACCTGTCACACTGCCTGTTTTACTTGCCAACTGCTCAGCAATCCAGCTATTTCCTCCCCCATCCTTTTCCATCACCTCCTGGCTCGACTGGATCGGCGCCGAAGGGGAAGAAGAACAGCGTCGACTGATCGCACAGGCGGTCGAAATGCTCGGCCTGTAAATTTGGCTGAATAAAAGTCTATTACTACTACTTAGTGCACGTGACCCCCGAAAAAATGCGCTGCCGAAGCTGTGACGCACGTTTTTGTTTTCCCATGCAAAAGCCCAGAAAGGAGGAAATCTCCCTGTGCTAAAAAAGTCTATAGGCACTGAATCTTTACTTTTGAGTCAGTGTCAGAGAGATATCTATCGCGTTGTCTGAATATAAAAATTCACAGCGTGCGTGTTAACTAAAAGCGGTATGCAAGTCTCAGTGTCCAAAAAATTGGCAGATTTCACGTACAGTGGGAATCAATAATATGTGAAGCATGAATGAGAAATGTTGATATGTCACTTCAAAATCGGCACAACTTTACGAGGTGAAAGTAAACGATGCCGTACATCACTTCTAAGTCATGATTATTATGTTTGAATCTGTCGTTTAGCTTCATCATCTATTCACGTCACGTGATACCAAGTTTAGTTAATGTGGAGCTAGCGAAACGGCCGCGAGCACGCTATGAGCGTCGTATGCTCTCATGTTCTTACATGGCACACGTGTCAGGATTATCATGTTTGCATCAGTCATATATTTTGTCATCCATTGACGTAACGTAACACCAACAAATTTGGTATGTGTGGGGCTAGCAAAATGGCTGCGAGCGCATCATGTAGGGCCCAATATACTCCCATGTAGTGTTGACGCACGTGTACGCTGGACACTGCGACGCACCGTTAGCAAAACGCGAGCACTCTATAGTCTGTCTGACGCCGGGCGCGACCAGCGTCCGTTGGCATGTCCCGACGAAAACCGGCGCGAAAAGCGACATGCTGCATTTCGCATCGATGCCATAAAATAACATCACTCTTTGCCGATACGTTACCCTCACACACTGCCCTCTTTTCGTGACGGAGGGACGCCGGACGCGCTAAAACACGCATGCGTCAAAGCAACGCAGCGCTGCGCACGCCTGCGAGTATATGGCAGGACTAGCGCCTGGCGTAGCAACGCCGGCGTGACGTGACGAAATGAACGCCGGCGAGCACGCGCACCGCGTCATGTCGAATTGTATTGGTGCGTTCACAGTGGCATGTAGTCATGTTCTCACACGACACGCATCTCATGATCATTATGTTTGCACCAGTCACATACCTTTGCCATCCATTGACGTCACGCAATACCGAATTTTCGCATATGTGAATCTAGCAAAACGGCTGCGAGCGCATCATGAGTGCGGCATGTAGTGATTTTACATGACACGCATGTCGTGATTATTATGTTTGGATGTGTCATTTACCTATGTCGTCCGTTTGCGTCATGTAATACCGAGTTTGGCACATGTGAAGCTGCCGAAACAACCACGAGCGCATCATGAGCGTGGTATGTAGTCATGTTGTTACATGACATGCTTCTCGTGATTATCATGTTTGCACACAGTCACATAACTTCGTCATCTATTCGCGTACCGTAATACCAAATTTGGTATATGTGACGCTAGTGAAACGGCCGCGAGAGCATCATAGGCGTGGCATCTAGTCATGTTGTTACATGACACGTATGCCATAATTTCATATTAGGGTCTATCGCTTATGCTCGCCATGCAATCATGTCGTACCATTATACCAGTTTTGAAATATGCCATGTGAACGAAACCGCCGCAAGAGCTGTAGGACAATGGAATGTAAATCATGACATTCATGACATACATGTCATGATTTTCAGGTTATGACTCATTATTTTGTTGTTCACACAGTAAATTTATGCCATATCAAGTTTGGTATTGATGCCATTATGGAAACGACCAGGAGATCTAAAAGTCATAGGTGGCTAGATAGATAGATAGATATAGATAGATAGATATATAGATCCAGTCATTCACAGCAGCCAACATTAGAGAACTTTATGAAACCAATTGAAGGCACTGATTTATTCTAGCCGAGTTAGCATGTACAGTGATCCCCTGTTTTTGTTCACGCAGTCCTTCCTGTTTTCAATTGTCATACTGAACACTTGTCTGCATATATTTATTGTTTAATACGGTTCCTTGATAACAATACTCGATCTGCGTTTTCTTCTTTCTGTGCTTTGTTTTTCTTCTCAACTCCTGTTTTTTGTTGGTGCACCATTAGTGTACTTCGTACTTGGTTATCGTTCAAATAACTATGTATGATTGTTCCATGCCATACTGCTGTGTTCACTGAATATGTGTTCATTATTATTCTGCTTTTTCTTGTTTCAAACGTCGAAAGTTTTGACAGTGATGCTCACTCCTGTAATAATAACCATGAGGGATTGACAGTATTCTGTAAATAAATAAATAAATAAATAAAATAGATAGATAGATAGATAGACAGATAGATAGATAGATAGATAGATATCACATAGATGGATAGATAGATAAATAGATAGATAGATAAATAGATAGATAGATAGATATATATAGTAGGATAGATAGATGATAGATAGATAGATAGATGATAGATAGATAGATAGATAGATAGATAGATAGAGATAGATAGATAGATAGACGCTCTAAGTTGCCGAAGTTCGCTAAGAATGCTTCGCATTTAATATGAGTCTTCTGACTTTCGTTGCCCATTAACAGCGATTGGCTTATTCCAATAGGAAACCTGGTTTATCACTGCATGCTTAGCACCTCCCCAGTTTCTCTCCTGCGCAACGCCGCGATGAGCGCCAGCGTCTACGACGCCACCACTGTAAGCATTAAGGCCTGACAACACGCTCCTTGTAGCGCGTTTGCGCGTTGCTTTTTGACGCGGCGCCGCATCCTCTCTTTATGGAGAGCAAGGGTGCGTAGCCAGGCGAAGCTGCGTGCGTTCCCTCTTCATAGGGAGAGGGCACAGCGCCGCATCAAATTGACAAGACAGCCACTGTGAAGGCTGCAACGGGTGCGTGTGTGAGGCCTTCACGTTAGCACCCACTGCTTCGCATCTACACAAGGCTCCCTGTAGCGGGGGCTGGTGTAACCTTTTTCTTTATTTACAGCTCACCAATACGGGTATGCCGTTCTGGTCTGAGTGAAGCGCTGCCCCCACCCCATCGATTTCGACCCTAGCAACGTAAGGATTCGCACGCGCAGTGCTTTCGTAAGCGGTAGGAATTCGCAGTGTACGCTCAATAATTCCTACCATTCCAGGTGACGGTACCGATTGCTTCTTATTTTATTTTGTATGGAAGAATGTATTTTACCGTATATGGTCTCGCAAGATTCCTGCTGGCATAATCTGTTTAGTAGTGTACTGCCGCAGTGGGTATATGATTATTAGAGACATGATTAGCATAGGCAACGTAGTGGAAGGCTCTGTTCGACCACTCAGGTATGTTTTAACATGCATCTAAACTCAATCACACGTTCTCAAGCATTTTCGCGTTCAACAGAAATACGACCACCACGGTCAAGATCCCATCCTGCGACCAGCATGTCAAAAGTGAAGCACCATTGCCATTATAATAATAATACTTGAGTTTAACGTCCCAAAACAACGATATGTTTATGGGAGACGCCATAGTGAAGGGTTCCAGAAATTTCTACCACCTGGCGTTTTTTAACGCACTCCTGAATCTAGACACACGGGCTTCAAGAATTTTCACTTTTGTCAAAATTGCGGCTGCCACGGCCGAGATTCGAGCCCGCGACCTGTGGGTCAGCAGCCGAAGGCCTTATCCACTAGACCAACGTGGCGGTTCTAACCACTACATAATCGTGGCGGGTACCGCAGAGGGTAGCAGCACTAACTGATCGTGGCTGGTGTTAATGTCGGCTAGCATCCGGTTGCTAAGTTTCACAAATGCCGGAAGTGTTGCCATGTGTTAATGCTTGGTAGAGCCTCACGTTGGATAATGAATAGATAATTAAAAATCGCGATGATTTGTAAACATCTGGACGAAACATGTTTTCGCAA
>WOVY01014965.1:600000-822064 GCA_013436015.1 Rhipicephalus annulatus
TCGAGGCACACGGGCCTCGAACGCTTCCGCCTTTAACGAAAGTGCTGCCGCCGCGGCCGGAATTCGATACTGCGACCTGCGGGACAGCAGTGGACACATACCATTCCATCACCGGGGCGGGTCTTGCTTAAGCTAAACACCGCCAAAGAAAGCACGGCCACAGAGACAGCGAACACACCGAACAAGCGCTGAAATTATATGCTTCAGACATATTTGAACAATACTATGTATTCACGCATTGGCATATGTGTGCGTGCATATCTATACATATGCCAAAAATGAAAATTTCCGGGGTGGAGTAGGGGCTTGAATCTCCCTACCCCAGCGTCCTGTCTACACCAGTGGCGACAGTCATGACCGAGTTCGACTACGCTGCATTAATACAACTTTTTGATGGCCTAGTTGGGGTGTATACTGAACAGAAATACTTAGCGCAGAAAAAAAATCCGCAACACACACAAAATACAAGGGACAAGCTTGTCGCATGTATGTCTTTGTTGGGGGCGGCATATTTACAGCGAAACCTGTTACGGGATCACAAGCAGGATCGATCCTAGAGTCGTGGTTGTCTGCGACCACTGCCGCCGGAGTCCGTAATCAATATCGCACGAAATAGGACATCAAGCCTAACCAAATAAAGAATGCAGTGGACAGAATGGGATACGAGCCCGAGTCGGTCTACATGGCAACCCAGTAAATCAAGTCAAGACCCTTGACGATGTGGCGCATACCCACGCTGGGGGATTGGCCACCAACCGGATAGTTTTCATGAATTTCTTCCTTAATAACAGGTTAAGATTAATCTATTTACGAGAAATAAAAGAAAGATGCAACAGCACGAATTTGATGGTTGAATTGTAAGTATTCTGTCGTGTAATGCAACTCTACCACATAGTTACACCTGTGTTTTTTTCTTCTTCTTTATAATGAATGGAAACAATGTCATGACATATTGTGATATATTCAAATACAATTCTGAAACTTTCTTGCAAGTGGACTCTGAGCATGCTTTTTGGGGGGATAGCATTAACATGCATGCAGTAAAGCGTTACAGAACACCGAAGGAACAACCAGACGTCACACGACGTGAATTGCGTATAGAGTGGGTCGTTGAATGCTCCAACCTATTCTCTCCACGTGGATGACCTTCGGGTCGGTTAAAACCAAGGGTTCACCAGGTCGCATCCGTGTGACATGACAAATACACAGAGAATTGTTTCTCGCGAAAGTTTACAAAGCGTTCCTACCACAGAACCAGTGAAGTCAGCGCAAGCTAGGTCGGAACAGTGTATTGTGACGGCCGCTAATGACGAACAATGACAATAAAAAAAACCCTCAGGCGTAACTCTTCGTCGTCGTCAGCCACAGCATCAAAAAAGTGCATATAAAGCCTTACAAGTGTGTAGCGGCTACCACGCTTTTCCTAAGAATGAACAATAATGACATTGGGGACGCTTCGCCACTACACCGTTTCGCGGCCTGAGGGGTGGGTTGTGCCATTCCTCTGGGAATCGTTATCACCACCGTCATTAAAATTTTTGATTGTTTATGACGTAGTCGGTATGCCATGCACATGTGCTTGTAGTAGTTGCTCCAAGAGTGTATAAAAAAGGTTCGATAAAAAGGCCTCTCTTCCACGTTTCGCTTTGCTGTGACTGCGCAGTGCGTTGCGCGCGGGCCTATAGTGGTTTCTCTTCTTGCGCTAAATAATTCTCGAGTGTGCTGACAGCCACAGTCTCCGCTGTTCGCACATCTTCCAATCGCGATAATACGTACTCGGGATTCAAATCACTGTGCCGTTCTTTTTCGGGGCGACAAACGCTCAACACTTCTAAAACGACATCCCCCCCCCCCCCCCCCAAGGTCAGAGATAGTATTCACCGAAAGCGAGTCGTGACCGGCGGGGTCTTTCAAAACCGGAGGGCGAAAACAAGTCTCAGCGATCGTATAGACAAACGAAGCGGCGGATTCTGCACGGGCTCTTCGGCGAACCTTTTAGCGGCCTGGCGCCGCCGGCCGGGCGCGGTTGCATAGGCAATGAGGCAAGCAGCGCCGAGCCTGAAACGTTGCGGCGGCGGAGGCGTGCGTGCGACGGTGTGGCTTGTTCGTGCGCGAAAAAAACGGCCGAGACGAGGACGAAGCGGCGTTGCTTCTGGAAGAAAAAGAAAGGAATACACGGAGGCGCTCATTCAACGGGTAGAGAAGGCCTTACGCCTGTTTTAGCGGGATGTGCTTAGCGCGAACCCGGTTGCGTGCATTGTACCGTGTTTGCGCGAATGCAACATGATTCTGGGGGAAGTAGCAAGAACCGCGTAGAGTCAGTATGCGGTGCACTCCTCCGCAAGTCAGCAGCAGCTGCAGTACGAGTCGCATCGGTCAAATTATCGCATGTATACAGTGTTACAGCACAAGGTAGTAGTGGTGTAATGTGGTGGTGGTGGCAGTGGCGGTGGCAGTGGCGGTGGCAGTGGCGGTGGTAGTGGTGGTGGCAGTGGCGGTGGTAGTGGTGGTGGCAGTGGAAGTGGCGGTGGTGGTGGTGGTGGTGGTGGTGGTGGTGGTAGTAGTAGTAGTAGTAGTAGTAGTAGTAGTAGTAGTAGTAGTAGTGAAAAGAAGGGTAGTTGCAGTAGTAGGACTACCAGCGATTGTCGCAGTAGGAGTGCTTTCTTCGTCGTGTGCTTCCGTCTTTAGCGCTGCCTAAAGGAGGAATTTCAATCAACTCAACTGGTTTCACTTACTTCTGGTTTAGTAGGGCGCTTGTGCATATTACATTTTTTTTGTAGGGAAGGGGGGGGGGGGGGGGTGGAGGATGCACGCGAAGGTTAGTGAATGGAACTGGGTGTGGCGGTGTTCGCATTCGGTAAGCGGCTTTATTGAAATCGGCTGAAACGGGCGTCACGCCGCCTTTGCCTAACACGTGTTGTGCAAGTGTTCGGACGACAAACCTTGATGACAGATCCCTGTCGGAACAGTCAGTGCTGGAACAATGGCACAAACTGTATTCGCACCGGAAATACCAAGACCCACTGAAATTTTCGCATGGTAGAGGCATATTGAATAGTGTATCAATTGAATAGTATCGCACTCCCGCTCTACACTTTACCTTTGGCCCTTTGTTTCTTCCTTTATTTTTTATGTGCGTTTATTTTTCACTTCGCTTTCATTCCCATCTTCATTTTCCCTCTCCACCTCGCCCCCCCCCCCTAGTGAGGGTAGCAAACTTGATGCTACAATTCTGGTTCAGCTCCCTCCCTTTATCTCAATTTATACTCTCTCTCTCTCTCTGTTCGTACACAGAACCTCTAGTGGAAGGTCTCGGTAAAGTCCTTGCCAAGATTGTGCGATGAGGGGTAAACGTGACAACGAGAACGAAGTAACCTGGCTTCCTGTTCGGTATACTCGAATATACCGCATTTTCTCGACCTTCTCCCCTTCCGCGTCCAATCAAACGTCACGATTCCACGGGCGAGTGCGTACGCATGCATGTTACGTTCGGCGATTCGCCGCGGACCGCGTGTCTAGCGCCAATCACGATCTGCGATGAAGAGAGTGAATCGAAGGCTAGCATGTCCCATTTAGAGGTGAGAAAGTTTGCCCTTGCGCGTTTGTCATGCGGTATGGTTATGCAGTTATGCTGTGGTGCAACAGCCCGCGAGGTGGCTGAGGAGCTCGGCATCCCAGTCCCCTCGTGGGAGCAGCCCGCAACACAGTCATCTGTGTTTTGGAGGACCAAATAAAAGTTTATCCAATCCAATCCAACAGCGGACCTTTTAGTCGAGACACTTGGATGTCCGGTGGCCGTCGTCGAGCGTAGTGGGATTTACTCACAAGATGTGGGTAGATACCACTGCGGGAATGTGCCACTCCTCCCACAACTCACTCCCACCAACTACTCTCGCCGCTACTGCCGTTTCAGTCTACCACTAAATGCCACTTCTTTCCCAATTCATTCCAATTTCATCCCGTCTTATTTAACCCTATTCAATCCACTTCGTTCAACCCCACTGCCCACCAGCACCTTAGTGTTTCGTCTGTGCCCGCCAAGCTGATCTGAGCTTACTGAATTTTTAATCAGTGACGGGAAATCAGTACTGAGCTGCGAATTAGTGAGCTCATTAGTGAATTTATTAGTAAGTGGTTTCAGTTAAATACCCCCCCCCCTCTCATTGAAATGGCCACAATCTATCTGTATGCTACGGCGAAAAAAATTTCGGGGGAGTGGAGCATGGGCTCGGCGTGCCACCCCCTGGCTACGTCACTGCCGTATTGGTTTGGTCTGTAGGGTGACGGTCTTTTGTTCAAGTGAATGTCTCGTTCTTTCTAATCCGGACTTCTCAATCAATGGTGTAGCCAAAAAGGAGATACGCCCCCGTCCTACTCCCCCTGCTGTAGGACCTGCCCGTGCTATCACCGATAAAGACAGCTAGACGAGTTGCGTACGCGAACATGCGGTACGTGCCTTCCAGCGGACATCACTTGGCTTAAAGCTTGATTTACGGTCGAGCAACAACAAAGGCGAACGGAACGAACATTAAATGGTCTCCCACACGCACACATTACGGTGAGGTTGCGTCGTTGTAAGCTTTCCCTCTTTCTTGCTCTCTGAGAGTGAGCACCGCCTTTTTTATGACCCCTTCTAAAGTCGGGGAAGCCGTTGCGCCGCATGTGCCTGTGTGACATATAAAAAGAAAGTATGTATATATACAAAAAAGAAAAAAAAAACCAGAGACATGCGGAGTAAAGGTTATGCGCGTGGCATCACGTGACTCTGAAGCTGGGAGGTCTTCTAGGAAGCGCGCGACGACTCGACTCGCGAGGCCGATGAACCTCCGAGCCACCGTACGTGGAGCCGCTGAGTTCGATTTGCGCGGGTCTTCTTCTCATATAGCCAGTCGCTCCTGTTTGAAAGACGCTAAAGAGATAGGAAAGATTGTGGACGAAGGCTCATGTATGGAAGGGCGTATTAGCTTCACCAACATGAAGCTTGAGGAAGGGTGGAGAAAGATGCACTGTGCGCTGGTCTGTACCAGAGCAAGATCTTTACTGCTTTACTCCCCACCGGTCGGCTAAGAGACCATCACTTCGCAAATGTCTTTCAAGAACAACTGCAACAACAACATCATCATCATCATCCGCCCGACTATGCCCGCTGCAAGACAAAGGCCTTCCCATGATCCGCCAATCAACCCGGTCTTGTGCTTTGTGCTGTCGCGTTATACCTGCGAACTTTTGAATCTTATAGGCCCACCTAACTTTCTGTCTCCCCCCTCGCGCGTTTGCCTTCTCTGGGAATCCAGTCAGTTACCCTTAATGACCAGCGGTTGTCATGGCTAAGCGCTACGTGCCACGCCGATGTCAATTTCTTCTTCTTATTGACTTCAACTATGATATCCTTAACCCCTGTTTGTTCCCTGTCCCCCTCTGCTCTAGTCTCTTGAGGTTTCACCGGCCATTTTCTTTTCTATTGCTCGCTGCGTCGTCCTCAATTCCAGCTGAACCCTATAAGACTCCAGGTTTCTTCTACGTAGCTAAGTACCGGCGATTGTGATATGTGGGGTTTAACGTCCCAAACCACCATATGAAAGACGCCGTAGTGGAGGGCTCCAGAAATTTCGACCACCTTGGGGTTCTGCAACGTGCACCCGAATTTGAGCACACAGACCTACAGCATTTTCGCCTCCATCAGAAATGCAGCCGCCGCAGCCGGGATTCGATCCCGCGACCTGCAGGTCAGCAGCCGAGTACCTTAGACCATCGCGGCGGGGCAAGTACCGGCAAGATGCAGCTATTATATACTACCGTCCTGTAGAGGGTTAGTGGCAGATTACCATTCGTGATTTGATAATGCTAGCCGAATGAGATCCAGCCCAAGCATATTCTTCTAGTTATTTCACTCTCATGATGCGACTCCGCGGTTACTACCTGTCCTAAGTAGACGTATTCCTTTTCAACTTCCGGCGTCTCTCCACCTATCGCAAAGCGCTGTTTTCTGCCCTTACTGTTGCACGTTATTTTAGTTTCATGCATATCGATTTTCAGACCTGCTCTTCTACTTTCCGTGTTTAGTTCGGTAATCATGAGCTGTAAGTAGTCCTTCGAGTCGCTAATGGCGTTTCAAATAGATCGATGCTTTCTTTTTTCGTATAGAGAGGCCCGTTAGTGTCTCCAGTTTTAGATGGGAAACGTCAGCGCCTTCGTAAACTTCGTCGTAAATTTCTTCGGGGAGCTACCCCCTTGTGTTACGCCACAGCATGGCGGTCATATTGAATACGGATCTGCAAAAATCGTTGGCACCCCAGCCGTATTACAAGGGCTCCCAGTTGAAGATTCAATATATCATCTCCGACTTCTAAAGAGGCAGCACTGAAACTTCGCCATATTGAAATCGCATACTACACGCTTCGTTACACTGATGTTCAAAATAGACGGTGTTCTGTGGGCATCAATTTGTGAAAAGTGGAATGCTATGTATGTAATATTGAGAATATCGTTATACTGAAGTTCGTCGTATCGAGGCCCGTTTGATCCGTAAATGATCTCGAACCAATGTTTTAGCGCGACGAAAACGGGGACGGGACGAGAAAAGACGAAATACAGCGCAGAATTCTCAACTAAAATTTAAAAAAAACGGAGAAAATAACATCTGGGAAAGCTACGAACGGCCAATCACGCATGTTCATTGTGACAAAACGCAACAAAAAGGCTGAGTGGCTGATCAGACGCGCAAGCTATCTGTGAGGTATACTTCCGTATCGACAGTGCTGCGGAAGGCTGGCTGATAGTTATCACCTTCCGGTGACATTAGACCACCATCCACGATTTCTCGAGAGCGCCTGTCTCTTGGGCAATGCAAGATTTCCGTTTTATCAAAACAAGGATTGCAAGCACTTCTTTTCAATGAATGGCCAAATGAGAACCTGTGTCATTTTTGAAATTACGTGCATGCTCCTGGATTCATGTTTACGCACCGACTATCTTGCCCAATTTAAACCTTGTTGCAAGAACAAGTTTTACATTGGGCAGCCTTGAAATTGGAATAAAAAAACTTAATTTCAGTCTTGCAGGACGCGCTTAGCGCTTAGCGGGCGTCTCCCTCGTAGGGACTGACAGGGAGTACCTGGCGGCCGCTTCGTGGGCCTGCTGGACGGCCCATTGCTGGTCGGCGAGAAGTGAGCTCCTGAGGGACCTCTCCCACTTGCTTGAGGTAGAGTCGGGAGGAGTTGTTCTACACTCCCAGAGCATGTGTGCGAGTGTCGCTGTGTGTCCACATGATGGGCATGTGTCGCTGAGGTATGCATCGGGATAATAAACGTGAAGAGTGGCAAGGTTTGGGTCGTCTTTTCTATTCTCGTCCCAGTTTTTGTCGCGCTAGTATTGGTTCAAGATGAAAGCGCACCAAATCACCCGATTGTCTGTTCGGATGTCATACATGTTCGCTGACACTAAAGGATAAACGCGTGCGCCCAACAGTTTGATCATCATTAAAAACACTACTCTGGTCCTTTTATTGGGTTACCATGCAGTATTTGTACTGCCTCTCTGTAGATGAAATCTCATGTGTGTTTAGACTGTTTCCGAGCATGCCTGCTTTCGGCGCATCAGTAGGTATACCGATTTATTTTTGTGTTGCCTATATTGATGTTCTTATTTGTTATAATTGTGAATATGTAGCAAATCTATACCTCTATAGCCAATGTACGCGGCGCTAACTTTTTTTTTGTCCAATTCCGACAGCAGCCCTCCCACAGTTCTTATTTGTAAATCCCCTTCTGAAAACGTCGCACCTCCATACTTGCATTGTCTGTTGCGATTCCGTTAATGATCTTGAAGCTTAACACTAGAGACTTTCTGGACCACGCCGAATCGAACGACGTGCTCGCAAAAGTGAAGAGGGCATGTTGGTTTCGACAGGAACATCTCTCCGAGAGTGCGGTACAAAAGCGTGTGTATATGCAACTCCGCGACGTGACGCCGCCAAGAAGTTCTGTCCGACTTCGTGAGAGCCGCAGGCGTTTCAGAGGCGCGATGCCCTTGCGGCACTTGAATTTGAATTTGAATTTGAATTTCGTATTTATTTCAGACAAAGACAAGTAATATGTACATTTGCCCTGTCTAGGAGGAGTGACAAAAAGGCACGAGTGCCTGACTGGGTGTCACACCCTTTTTAGACACATACACCTCAAACATCAGTGGCAGTTATCTAAGCAAAATACACAAGGTTACATATAGTATACATATTTTGGCCAAACATATACAGGATTTTCTACATATATACATTGTTCTATATACATATGACACAGAAAGATTTTCTATATACATATACAGTATAAACTGCAGCAAGGTAAAAAAAAAAGAAAGAAAGAAAAAAAGGAAAACGGAATTATTCTTGTATTGATAGGAGATATGCAGTTAACTTTCTTTGAAGCATTTCATGTGCATCGTTTCTTGTACCAAGTTTATCACGGTAGGATGATGATTTAAAAAGTCTGCTATAACGTAAGATTGTTTTTGCATACCATAGTTAGTTCGTGTAAAACCTTTATCATACCTAGTTTTTCTGGTTTCGTAAGCGTGTCCTTTTCCCAGAAATTGTCGAAAAAAACTATCGTGGCATAACTTTATTTTCTGAAATATTGTAATGCCTAGCTTCTTTTTCAGTATGTGTTGCATTGTTAATATAGTGTTCGCTTTAAAAAGTGGAGCGGAGTGAGTTAAATATGGCACATTTGGAGAGTTCCACGACGCTACGAGAGTTAAATATGGCACTTGGAGAGTTCCACGACGCTACGACGCCGTTCGCGCTGCGCCACGTGGCCCGCCGTGGTGGTCTAGTGGCTAAGGTACTCGGCTGCTTACCCGCAGGTCGCGGGTTAAAATCCCGGCTGCGGCGGCTGCATTTCCGATGGAGGCGGAAATGTTGTAGGCCCGTGTGCTCAGATTTGGGTGCACGTTAAAGAACCCCAGGTGGTCGAAATTTCCGGAGCCCTCAACTACGGCGTCTCTTATAATCATATGGTGGTTTTGAGACGTTAAACCCGACATATCAATCAATCGCTGCGCCACGTACGGCCGTGACAAGGCAGATAGATGGATGCGCGTGCACACGGCTGTAGGTACCGCTGCGACAATGTCTCTATAACTGCATGCGAATTGAGACGTACCGAGCCAAGTACGAAAGAATGCACACACTATGCGGTACATGTGGAGGAGGAGGAATCAGCTTTATTGTAAGAAACTAGCAGGTTTAGGTGGCCGGGCCCAAGCCTCCCACGAGGGGACGTCGAGGGCTTGCCTCAACGCTGCCTCATGGGCGTGCTGGGTCGCCCAGGTTTGGTCGTAAAGAGTGGGGCTCCACAGAGCCTCATGGTACATGTGGAGAGGCACTTTTTTTTCTGGACAGAACTTCACAAATGCAATGAGGCAGGAATTTTTCAAAACGTTTGGGTTTAGGGACAGCGAAGGTAGAACGAACTTTAAGCGGGTAGAAATGACCGAGAGTAGGTTATTTGATTGATTGGTGGCTGAAATCAATGCAGGAGTGAAGTTTTGGAGTTCAACTACATGTAGTTAGTACTTCACTATGATTTACTATAGGTGACGTTAGCCGTCGCCAGATCAAAAGGGTACAGCTCCATCCGTACATTCATCCACCCACCCATTCCATCCATCCATCTATTTAGTGACATTTTAATTAATTCGCTTTCAAACCGTTCACGAACTTATTCAACCAGTATTGGTGAGAACGTGCCCCGCCGCGGTGGTCTAGTGGCTAAGGTACTCGGCTGCTGACCCGCAGGGCGCGGGTTCGAATCCCGGCTGCGGCGGCTGCATTTCCGATGGAGGCGGAAATGTTGTAGGCCCATGTACTCAGACTTGGGTGCACGTTAAAGAACCCCAGGTGGTCTAAATTTACGGAGCCCTCCACTACGGCGCTTCTCATAATCATATAGTGGTTTTGGGACGTTAAACCCCACATATCAATCAATTGGTGAGAACGTAAGCGAGGCAGACGGAGTAACAGACGGGTGGATGGATGGATGGATGGATGGATGGATGGATGGATGGATGGATGGATGGATGGATGGATGGATGGATGGATGGATGGATGGAATGGATGGATGGATGGATGGATGGATGGACAGGCATCAATATCCGACATCTCCAAAAACATTTCACGGCTGCCGTATATTAGATACCTGGTCTGGCGCGCCGGTGTACTTCGGCCAGAGTCGGACAAGTTGCAGCATCCCGCTGGGCGAAATGCAGGCGATAAAACAAGGAGTTTGACAACGTCGCGATATTTTCCTTTCGGCTCATCTTTTTCCCACTGCGTGGGCGCTCGGCAGCTGAAAATAACCTCTCGCCTACCACGTGGCGGGTTCCATTTCCTATTATCCTCTCATTCATACTTCTCCAAGACTTCAAAGACTGACATGTGACCCTTCCTTCTAGTGTTCTTCCTTGCCCCCACTTCATCGTGTTGAACTGACCGACCCGTTTAACAGGAAGGAACGGCGGCGGCTTTCTTCCTCATAAGCGAGGTATGTACAAACAACGCTGACAACTTGGTGGATATGCGTATCGGGAAGTCTGGTTTGACAAGAACGTGGACCAGTATCCGGTTACGGAGTGAATCAGTTTACGTCCTTGAGGGTGCTTCCCGTGTCTATGACAAACACACTGAAATAAAGGTGTTTTGACAAACCAAAACACCATGTCATGGGTGTTCTGGTTTTTCAAAACACCCTTATTTTAGGGTGTTAGTTACAGACACTGCAAATCACCCTTCAGGGTGCAAAATGGTTTATAATATCGTGTAGAAATAAACTTAATTTGTGAGGCATTCCAGCGAGGTTGACGTTTGCATTACGACTAAAAGAAGTTATTTGAGAGCTACAGATCGGTTTAATGAGCTCCAGTGAGTTTTAATGTGTCCCAACACGTTTGAATGCCACATGCAGTTCGAAGGCACTGAAGAGTTTTTCGGTGATAGCACGAGATAGTAACTGAAACTACACCAGGAGGATCTTTTGACTCAAATACGATTATGAAATGTATTAACGCAGACGGGAGCTGACTATTGACGACTTGTTGCGATGCTATTAACATGACCGAAAAATACGCGAGACTTGTTTTGTGAGATTATAGTAATACTGGTATAGTGTTCGCTGAAATATGACATGTCATTCAAAAAAAAAAAAAGCTATGGCTACGTGTTACGTAAAAAAGACTACAAAGGTTGTCGCCCGTTGTTGAAAATATCACTGGTATACAGGCTACTTTCAGCGCAGGTTTCTTGGGTACCGATAACGATTCAACTCATGGCGGAAGCTGCTGTATCTTGCAACTCAGATGCATGTTTACATATATTACAAAATGTACTTTCTACAATGACAGAAATTCACGTGAACGTGAAGGCCTGTCCTGACGAATGCAAGTCCATTTATCGAAGCGCTGCAGCTGCAGCTAAATTTCAACCCTGTTTAGTGATTTCTCACTGTTATTCATCTTGTCATTTTAAAAGAACTGTAAAAATGCTGCAGGTCATTGCGCCTTTTTGAAATTTGAGATGGAGTTTAATGCAACGAAGCGTAGATTTATAAGCTATACTACAATCATAAACTTGCGCACGAGGAAGTTAGGAGGCCCGGGGCTGCCGCCCTTCCACTCTATAGCAACCTAAGAAGGCCGGCAGATATGCTGAGACCAACATTGCATCATTTATTCACCTATTCCGACTAGTATCGCAAACTTGTTCGGGCGAGACACAGAGAGGCGACTGATCAAGCATTATGTTTCGTGACGAATCCCATGCGGTCTGCACGTGTTGAAGCAAAACCACAGTAAAACAATTGGATATTTCAGAATCGTCATTCACATATGAGCCAGCTTTAGAGAGCAGTATACTGATATGCTTCTCGAACCTCGAATCCTCGTTTCAAATCCCTTTTAGAACTGATCCGCTTATAGGCGTGGGACGTCAGCACCTCCACCAAACCTCACTTACCCCCGTATTCACAACCGCTCCTCGACTCGACTATCACCTTTCACTTGGCAGAGTGGAGCCGTGCGCCACTGCTCGGCTGAAAATGACGCTGCGCTACTCAAGAATCGCAGCAGATTATCCCTGATATGCAGTGACTTGCCGTTCTTAGAGATGGCGCTCCCATCGGCTTTCTCAAGTGAAGGTGAAGAGTTGAGTGAAGGGGGCGTTCTAGAATACGGGGGTTAGTCGTACGACGAGTGTACCAGACACTCGAAGACGTTCTGGGAGGCAACTTCTCTTTTTGCCGAACAAGTGCCCGAATGGCTCGGTGATAACGTCGACTGGCGTGGCTGTTGGTGAGCATAAAGCTGCTTGCTTCTGCGCGCTCGTCCTAAAACAAGGAGTAAAACACGTGACGTTTCTTAGCAGTACGTCGCACATGAACTGATTAAAAAAAAAAGAAAACAGTGACGTCATATAACAGTGAAACGCGCGGGCAACGATGTAAACTCATGCAACTATTCTACAGTGTCCAACTGCTGACTTCGCGTGGAATTATGAGATATGTCCAATGTGTTTTTTTTTCAAATGGCAGAGTTAAGTCACGCTTTGTTCGATGCCTCCCCCCACCTTCTTCTTCTTTAACCTTCTTCACTGTCACAGCCCGCACGGAACTAAATTTTGTTAATTAGGTCCGCTATGGCGAAGGTGATTTCGATACTCTTTTTCTAGAACCTAAATTGCCGGTTATTATGCTGTATGCGAACTAGATCAGTTTCTGCTTGTGCCACACAGGTACCGAAGGACGGCGACAGCTCGCATGTTCTGGCCTCATCGTGTACAGTGCCTACCACACCACTTTTGCGCGCGTACGACACCAGAGGTCAGCACGTATCCACCGGTAAGCCACGCACGCATGCAATTCTTGCACAGTAGAGATCTCGTTTCTGCTCTACTTCCCAAACTTTAACGCGTTTAGTAGTTTTTGTGTCTCGTGGTGCACCTCTTACACGATAACGCGAAAGGTAGCAAGAAAATAAATAAAGAAAAACACTAACATCACAGGGGCAAGGACAGCTTACATTGCCCCGAAAGGCCTCGAAACAAGGCCGCACATAACCGGCCTAAAGTATGTGCCACGCCGTTCATATAGGTTTATGCGGTCACTGAAGGCTTCACATAAGTAAGCGTGACACAGAACAGAAAGAGACATGTGGGAAGGACAAGGTTGACATCCAAGACGAAACGTCAGCCGTATATGCGGCTAATCGCGCGACCACCATGCGTCACCAGTCACCCGTGAACGCGCTTGTAAAATACCGTAGGTTCGCGGATACAACTGGATCCCGCATGTAAGCCACTGTACAGAGATGAACACTGTACGCACTCGCCAGTATACCTTTTTTGTTTTGTTTTTGCGAGCTATGTGCGCACTCATACTAACGTGTTCGAAACAGCCTGCCCGGCTCTAACAAATCAGAAACGATAATCAACGGCGTAGAGGTAAAGCATCAGCCCCTCATGCAAGATGACTGTGGTTCAAATCCTGGTGCCGCGTACTTTACCACCGGATGAAAAAATAAATAAATACGCGTGTTGATAGAACTGAACGAATACTCCTAGGGTGCGGTCACGGTCTGCGATGCCCTCCCTTCGTCAGACAAGGACTGGCCACCCTGGTGTTAGTACTGCCAACATTCACTTTAATTATTCCCCCATCCCACCTGGGCGCACCTCTGCTAAACCGTGTGATATAATGGTTCAATTCACATACATCCAATTCTTGCTCGCTGCAAATTGGGTGGCGTTACGCTCGCGAAAATACAGTATATGCACCAGCACCGCTTGGTCGCACACAGGAGCGTCCCAAGAACTCCGCACTACGCCGGACAAATTCGTGCGACGCGCTCCGCATCTCAGCCAGTGTTTCTTTTTCTTTATTTTCCCTCAAAATCAAGCGACCCTGAACGGTCCTTCAGACGTACACACACCAGTAGGCTTCCATTAAAAGCCTAAAGTGGCGATGCAACGTTTGCTCTCTCTCTTTTTTGTAACTTAGTTTTTGTTTCTCGCCGAGGCACCTCTCGTACCCGGCCATCGTAAATTTGCGCAGATCCCGGGGAAATAAGAGAACAAGAGTGCATGTCTTTACCGCAAGGCCCAGAAAGGAATAGAAACCAACTGGAGCGGCACTCCGCGGGCAAGCATTAGAGTGTTTACCGCGGGTTCTTAAAAGAGGGTACGCGGGGTAAAGAAATCTAGGCTACTACGGCACGGCATTTCCAAGTTCCCACGTATGTGCGGCATAGGATGAACATGGGCGCAGCCGTACGTAAGTTTTTATACTGCACGAAAGCATGCGGGTCGTAGGAGTATATATACTTGAGTATGGGTTACGAAGAAAATAATGAAGAAAGTGTAAAGTGAAAGATTCCTACCAGCTGTATACCGTGCGCTAGAAAAAAAAGAGAGCAGAGCTTTCAAGGTTGTGTGAAGCTAGAGTCTGCTAGATTAAGCGACTCTGTGAAAAAAACCCGGTCAAATGATCAGGAGGTGTTTGTGCATGACGTCATATGTCTTCAACTGATGGTTTGTGTGGTTTATGCAACACACTTACAGAGATGATGATGAAAAGCAGAATAAAGTAGACGGAAGAGACCGCGTCACTGTATTTCGTGCTCTTGTATGTGTACATTTTGTGCGCGCATGTTTTATGTTTGTATAAGCACATTTATTTACGTCTGTTCTCGGATCTTACCAAAGTATTTCTCGTGTATTCGTACTACGGTCTTATTTTCTTTGTTTTTCTGCATTTAGTAAAATGTTCTCCCCCCCCCTTTTATGTAAGGGGCTAAGCAAGTCGCAAATCGCACCCACTTCCCGGATAGACTGGTCAAAGTACAGATCATCCACAGAGAAGCAATGCGAGAGAAACCAAGAAGGCTCTCTTGAAAGCCTAGAAGGTATAATGAAGGCCGCTATTCAAGAGGCAACGTTTAATTGTGGACCTTTGCCAGATTTTTGCAAATATGAGGTGGAGTTGGAGCGACTTCGCGCAATCCGTCGTCGCGCCGAACGACGTTATAGGCGCACGAAATCCATCTACGACTTGAGGGAAGCGAGACGTCTACAAAAGAAGATTCAACGTCGAATCAATGCACTACAGTCGCAACGATGGAAGTCACTATGCGAGTCGCTCGATCCCCACAAACCTCTTTCGCAAATATGGAGAATAATCCGCGGCCTACGAACAATGCCACAACAGAATTGTCCGTTCAAATGCCTTGCTCTCCACCAAGGCCGGCGTGAAATCGATGTAGCGGAAGACTTCTGTGCCAGGGTTGCAAACAAGGGGTCCGGGATCAACATGAGTAACCTACGAAACGCGCCGGTGTCCAGAGACACTCGGATGGACAATATGTTTTCTCTAGAGGAGCTTCAGGCAGCATTGGCAGCATGCAAGCGCTCGTCATCGCCTGGACCCGATGGAGTCACTTACATGGCCCTTGCTAACCTAGGACGAACAGCTCGGCGTGCCCTTCTAGCTGTATACAATGACTCGTGGAGCAACGGTTCGGTTCCTCCTTCGTGGAAGTGCAGCCGCCTTGTGCCCCTGCTCAAACCAGGCAAATCGCCTCTGGACATGGCCTCCTATCGCCCCATCGCACTTTCCAGCTGTTTTGGAAAGGTGATGGAGAGAATGGTGCTGACTCGCCTGGAGTGGTACTTGGAACATAACAATATATACCCCAATGCTTTGACCGGCTTTCGACGTGGACGATCTTCCATAGACAATGTTGTTGATATTGTCACGTCTGTACAACAGCAGAAGAGCCTTAAGAGATTATCAGCGGCACTTTTCTTGGATATTAAGGCTGCATACGACAATGTATTACATGAAACCATCCTGGACGCCTTGGGAAGCATTGGATTGGGAGGCCGCGTTTACCAATGGATCTACAGCTATTTGAAAGACAGAACCTTCTTCGTTCAGACAGAAGAGTGGCGCAACAAGGCAACATCATACTTATCGCGGCGTACCTCAAGGTGGGGTCTTAAGCCCCATACTTTTCAACCTTGCGCTCATCGGCCTCATTGACGTCCTGCCACACTCCGTACATCTGTCGATATACGCGGACGACATCTGCATCTGGGCATCAGGGGTCACGCGTCTACACGTACGAGCCAGGCTTCAGACAGCGGCTACACTGACGTCAAACTACCTACAAGGACGATGACTGGAGCTGTCATATGAGAAATGCTCAATAGTTGCGTTTACGCACAAGACAATGACGCCATACCGCATCAGAATTAATGGACACACAATCAGCTATCAAAAGACTCACCGTTTCCTGGGAGTAATAATAGATCGTGATTTGTCTTGGAGCCCTCATATCGCTTACATGAAGAAGAAACTGACCATGATCACCCACGTCCTCAGGTTTCTTGCGGGAAAATCATGGGGTGCATCGGTACGAGCCATGCTTCAACTGTATGCAGCACTTTTTCTTGGCTTCATGCGCTACAGCCTACCTGTGCTTGGCAAGGTTCGCATAACAAACGTTCACGTCCTCCAGTCATTACAAGCTCAAGCACTGAGAATATGCCTCGGGCTGCCGAGATGCGCATCGTCAGCAGCGACTGTCGCAATCGCTCATGAACACCCTATCACAACCTACATTCGTGTCGATGCTTTAAGAACGCACATAAGACATGCCACCCGGATTCAATCGCATCACCTTGCCTCCCTTCCAACTTCCAGGCCACGCTCTGCGTTCTGCTCTATTATTGCCCCACATCGCACGGTGATTCCCACTAACTTCACGCACGCAGCAAGACCATCGTTACCATTGTGGTGTCTACATCCACTGGAAGCCCTGACAACCATCCCCGGAATGCAAAAGAAGAAAAATTTGTCAAATTTGGCCCTAAAACAAACAACATTACTGTTTCTGCATGAGAAACACAGTGGACGCATTCACATTTACACGGATGGGTCGGTCACTTCAACAAGTTCAACAGGCGCAGTGGTGATTCCGGAGAAATCCATCACAATAAAGTTCAGGACCTCGCATTTGACATCATCCACGGCGGCAGAGCTCGCCGCCATTCGTGCCGCTCTGGAGTTCCTAGTTGAAGAACCGCAACAGACATGGTCAATATTCTCCGACTCCAAAGCAGCTCTCCAGGGAATCGCCTCGCCATATCGTCATGGACCAAACGAACAGCTAATTGCTGAAATACGACTGCTCCATCACCGGGCTATAGAGAAACATGACATAGCATATCAATGGATACCAGGCCACTGCAGCATTGATGGAAACGACCGTGCAGATGAAGCAGCCCGAACTGCTCATGACGATGCCCCTTGTGTAGCTATACCATTATCAAGAACGGACGCCGCTGCAAGGCTTCGATCACTTGCACGAGAACTGACACTCGCTCAGTGGAATTCACCGGCATTCACCAACGTCCGCCTTCATAATTTGGACCCACACCTACAGCTCCGTCTTCCATCAGGAATAACCAGAGCAGAGGAGACACTTTTGTGCCGTCTGTGGATTGGGGTGGCCTTTACAAATGCTTATTCGTTTCGAATCGGAATGGCCAGAAGCCCGACATGTGACAACTGTGGCTGCGCAGAGACTTTCTCCCATCTTCTCTGCGAGTGTCCCCGCTTCAGCGTTCCAAGAAAAGAACTGTCAAAAGCTTTAGATAGAATAGACAATCGCCAATTGTCGGAAGAAAGGGTATTAGGACACTGGCCGAGACCGTCCTCTGCACGCAAGGCATTGAGAGCGTTGTTGCGCTTTCTGCGGGCAAGTGGTCTTAGAGACAGACTGTAAACAGCGTCGTGGATCGTCTGATGACTTTCTCTCTCTTTTTTTTTCAACGTCTCTTTTCTCTCATCTTTTGTCCCCCTTACCCCCTTCCCCAGTACAGGGTAGCCAGCCGGTCTGAGAACTGGCTAACCTCCCTGTCCTTCCTCATTTATTCCTCCTCCTCCCTAAGGGGCCCTTAAGGGTCAAATAAAGGATGATGATGAATAATGAATGGTCGCTTGTTCATGTAGTGCACTTTGCCTACCATCAATGTGAATATGAATACAAGCAAATCGTACTTCTCGATGAATATCCATCGTCACTGTTGTCTACCGCTGTTGCTATAGCCAGCACTACACTTGACTTGTCTTTCGAAATCGTTTTGTGATACTGGTGTTGCGCATAGACACTACTTTGCGCCTTCTTTTTCACATTCTCTATAAATTAAGGATAATCAACGACCGCCGCTCACTATTGCTATTTAAGCAGTTGGCTATCGCTGTTTCCGCTGTTACTGATGGCCGCCATTCAAAGGCAACATTTCGCAGCTCTGGCGTCATTGGCGGTGCCGTGTACTCTCTACCTTTTATTTTTGTACGTTCACGATAGCCAATGTTAATCATACAGCAGCTGGCTACCAGTAATGCTGACTATTGCTGTGACCAGCTATCGCTCACAGTTTGACTGTAACACACAGATGTTCAATTGCTAATCTCATGGCAATTCCCTCATATCTATCACTGACCATGCATTGCGACAAAGAAAAAAAAAGAAGTAGAAGATGATTCTTAGTTACATCAATCTTTGGTTTCTATTACGAGTCAACTTGCAGTCGCAGTGTCCTAGCTAGCTACTACAACATCAATGCATAGCTGTGGTCTGTCTAATGAATTATCATGGCCTCCAGTAGAATCCGCGTTGAGATGAGAGCGGATGGCGTGTACTGTTTTTTACGAGGGAATCGTACTTCAGTATACGCTGCACACTTTTACGCTGACCAAAGGTGCTTGTGCCGAGCGAAAGGAGCGAAAAGGAAGCTAGCAGCCGGATGAAAAACCTTGTGCTCAATTGGCAGCTCGAGAGCGTCATTGTATACATCTACTCGTATAACACACACAATACGGAGTAATTTCTCCTCTGTTCGGTGAAAGAAGGTAGCGGTGCGAACAGGAGGCGTGCGTAAGTAGATGGACGAGGATGAGAAGGATAAAAAGAATAAGAAAAAAAACGAAGGAGAAAAGGAAAAAAAAAACTAAGATCGCCGCGTTGTTATGGTGAGAAGACACAATATTGTGCTGCGTAAAAACAAATATTACAATATGTATGCGGCTATTATCCCTAGTTATATGGCGAACGCTATGCGTTGCGAATTGTCCCAAAAGGCTCGCGGGTTTCGAATACATGTCAGACATGGTGCCGAAGTTTAAAACAAAGCAAAAAGAAAAAAATGAAGCTTTAGAGATGGTGTGCAAAGTGTTTGAAAACTGGCAGCAAAGAAAGAAGTAACCAAGTAAGTAAAGAAGTAATGAAGAACAGTAAATCAAGAAAAAGGAACTCTGTTACGTGAAGCTTCTCATGCAGAATGGCAAAATCGATGAAAATAAAAGAAAAATAAAGAAGGCAGAAAAAAAGAACCGAGAAAATGAGACACCAGGGAGCAACCCTCTCATCGTTCCAACTCCTGAAGCGTGTCTTGTAGAGAAGGCCTTTAATACTGCGAATGTACAGTGTTTTTTATCTTTATTTTGCGTGTTTTTTTTATAATTTACCTGGTGGTAGCGAGTCGTCGCTACGCCTTGTTGGCTATGCGGGCAGCCGTGCGTCCCAAAAGCACTCCATGTAACCTTCTCGTGAAGTGCTTTTAGCAACGTGAAAAAAAAAAGAGGAACGGTTTGTTTTTCTTCGTTAATACTTTTGCGGATGAAGTATACTTGACAGTGCAAGGTTACGGGAACGAAGTGACGACGTGGTACGAGGAGGCAAACAGCTAGTTCACTGGCGGTGGCGAATCGACGCGAGAAAAAGTAGAAATTTGCCGCCTCTGCTTATCGCGATCGCGATTGTACGAACTAGGAGATGCGACGGTGTTAACTATATGAGACGACGTGCCAGAGAATCGCTACTTCGTTGAAATTTGACCACTCGCCCAGTTTGTTACCATCTTGCGGCTTGGCTGTGGCGTGGTCGCTACCTGCCTGGCACGAGGACTCTGGTTCGATTCCCGGAAAAGGCTGTCGCACTTCGGTGTGGCCGCCCTGGTTAAAACCCCCTTACCTTAAGAAAGAAAAAAAAATTGCCCGCAGCTTCCCTCGGGGGAACACTGAGGAGGATGCGGAGCATATAATTGGTTAACGGGGTGTTAAAGTGCGACTTACTTGGGTCGATGGCTAAATTGGTTAACGTGGTTGTGAAATGGGGTGTTAAATTGCGACTTACTTGGGTCGATGGCTAAATTGGTTAACGTGGTTGTAGGAGGGGGTGTTAAATGAGTGAACACGTACACACGTATGCGAAAGGGCGGCGCTGGTCGAAGGGACGTCGATCATTGTGTTTGTGGATTCGTTGGAATTCATTTCACCGCGACCTTGGACGTCGACGCGCCGTACAAACCAACCGACGAGCGACAACTGAGCGAGCGAGCGCCGACCTTGAGTACATATACAGCGCGACGGCGCATGCACTGTCAGCTGTTGAATGTTCTCGAAGGAGAAGCGCGCGCGCGGCACAGATGGTGACGGCGCGATGGCGCATGCGCTGTCAGCTGTCGAATGTTCTCGAAGGAGAAGCGCGCGCGGCACAGATGGTGGGCGACGGCGCGACGGCGCATGCGCGCGCGTCAGCTGTCGAATGTTCGAGAAGCGGTGCGGACGGCGCGGACGGCGCGGACGGCGCACTACAAGGCGCGAGTATAAGATGCTTCCGCATCTAAAACGCACCTATGCGCTCAGGCTCAGGTGCACGCCAATATACCCTAGAGCTCAAGGTTGGCTGGTAGCACCCCACTATTCGTAAAAATAAGGGTCATGAACAATTCGCGATTTTCGCCCTTAAAACACTAGATAATATAGTACTTCGTGCAGCTTGCAAGACATGTGGCGATATAGAACGTTACCTGCTTAAGCGTCGTGAACTTAAGAAATATGGTCGATGCGAATCCGAAAAACTTCAACGGTTAGGTTCGCCACACGACAGTGTAAATGATATCCCGTTGCCGCGGGGTTACTGGACATTCGAGAAGGAGGTGTGGCGAGAAGATTTTGACCGTTACAGACCTCGCATGTGACTGGTGATGAGTGACACTTATGTCGGGGTGTGTCTATAGGTGATACGGAGGTTCAGTACAGCACTAGAAGCGGAATAGTCCGTAGGCGCCATCGGCTTGAGAGTGGTTACGCCGCTCTGCGCGCGTCTTTCTGGTAGCATGCCTGCGCTTCGCAAAGAGGGCGTTAGTTTCATGTGACCAGAAAAGAGCAAAACCTGGTGGGACAGTTGTCTGCGAATTCCGCAAGGCTTGACCCACCTACAACATCCTAATCCTACAAGGAATACATACATACATACATACATACATACATACATACATACATACATACATACATGCATACATGCATACATGCATACATGCATACATGCATACATACATACATACATACATACATACATACATAGATACATAGATACATACATACATACATACATACATACATACATACATACATACATACATACATACATACATACATGCATGCATGCATGCATGCATGCTAAAGTCTTCGGCACGCATACCCCGCCGCGGTGCTCTAGTGGCTAAGGTACACCGCTGCTGACCTGGCAGGTCGCGGGATTGAATCCCGGCTGCGGTGGCTGCATTTTCGATGGAGGCGAAAATGCTGTAGGCCCGTGTGCTCATACTTGGGTTCACGTTAAAAAACCCCAGTTGGTCGAAATTTCCGGAGCCCTCCACTACGGCGTCTCTCATAATCATATGGTGGTTTTGGGTCATTAAACCCCGCATATCAATCAATCAAATCAATCCTCAGCCCGCACACACAGGCACACAAATGTACAGGCACACAGAGATCAATTCCCTCACACGCACACACGCGCACATACAAAGAAATATGGAATAGTCGCGAATAGCAGGAAACAAACGGCGGATGACGATAATGAACGAGCGAGCAGCGGCGCCCGCGAAGCGCCATTTCGCAAGGTCACTTAGCAATTCCAGCAGCGGCGGCGGCTTCGAGCCGAGAAATGCAGGTCGCCATGGAGGGAAACCAACGCCAGTCCATCCGCGCGCGCGCAAATACAGAGCGAGAGATTTAGAGACCGCTATGTGTAGCAAGCATGCATGTGTTGCGAGGAGCTTGCATCCCTCCCCGCGCGGCCTTTGTCTTCTCCGTGTTCTGAGAAGCCCCTGGAAGGCGTGTACTATCGTCAGCGGTGTCGGCTCTTATAGCGTGTTCCTATACAGCTGCACGCGGAGATTACGCGGGTGCGGGCCGTTTGGCGACGTGCCCGCAATTTCTCCTTATTGGGGCGCGTGCCCGGGATGTTGAGTGTTTGTACGTTGTAGGGGCTGGCCTATGTACGGCTGACGCAGAAGCCTATAGCTAATGTTTCAGCCGCACACAGTCGTTCCGTGCACGATTAACGTCCCCCAACCGTAGCTTGCCTCATTGCAGCTACTACTACGGGTTCGGGCGAATAAGGCAACTGGCCAGATCAACAACAAACACTTTATTGCCAAGCGTTAGCAATCGCGCGTCACTGTCGCGGGGAGATACTACAGATAACAAAGGTGTTGACGCTTACACCTCGGTCGTGGACGTCCTCGGCTCGCAGGAGGGGTTGCGGGTTCGTCCTCCTGGGATGGTCGCTGGTGTCAGAGAGAGCGAGCGACCGTTTGCCCGCTCGTTTTATTCCCCGACCCGATTTCCCTTTCCCTGACGAGAATGGTACCTTTCCTCGCTGAGGGAGAGGGGAACCTGTTCCTGGCGCCGGGAAAGGGGGAATCGCACGCGCCGGCCGTGGGGGAAGGGGTCCCCGCAACCAGGCGCGTGCGCTGCCCTAAAAGGGAAAGAGAGGCTGGGCGCACCTGCTCCCCACAACGTATACGGCCGACCGAACGCCACGGATGGTGGCGCACTTGTAAGAGGAGCGCGCTGTGTTCTTTCTTTTTATTTTGCCTGTCCTTTGTTTGTGTGTGTGTGCGTGTGCCGTGGACACTATTTAGAAGAGGGAACCTTGCTGGAAATGGAAACTCGTAATGCGTTCGGCACCGCCCTCTCGAAACGGTCACGTGGTCCGATTGAACCACGAGAAACCGCAGCAACGCCCATGTGTACCTTACGATGCCCAGCCACGGTGGGCGAGGCTGTGATCTCGAGAGATGACGAGTCGTTGACCCTGAATGGAAGTGGAACGCATATATCTGAACAAAACGGAAGTTCGGGCGGAAATGGAAGCTTGAAGAGGAAGAAAAAAAAAAGGAACCTCGAAGAAGGACTCTGTTGCCGGAGCCGAACTTTCTTTCGGCAAGTGGCCTTGTCAAGTGGTTCAATCGACAGGTTCAATACCTGAGGAAGACAAGACGGAATCTCGTCTGTTCAGTCTTGATGGCATCTTATCATGACCACGTAGTTCCACGTTCTACATTTATATCTTACTCGTGCACAGAATGTCTATCTTTCACGTCTTTGTGAATGTCATTTGACAGTCGGCAGTTCAACACTTCACATTCTTTTATTTTCTACCGCCCTTTACACAAAATTCAATCGACGTCGTAGTTAAGGAAACCTAATACCGGTGTCACGCTGGCAATCTTGATCGCGATGAGGAAAAATCTGGATTAGGCTCGAATCCACATCAGGTACCGCTACATGGTCACAGTTAACCACGACTAGGCCCGATCGGGATAAAGACGATTGCGATGTGGTTCTATGACTGCGGTTTAGCTGACGTCTGCGTCATAGTCGATTCTTCTTAGGCTGTCATCATCATCATCATCATCATCATCATCATCATCATCATCATCATCATCATCATCATCATCATCATCATCATCATCAGCCTGACTACGTCCACTGCAGGACAAAGGCCTCTCTCCTGTTCCGCTAGTCAACTCGGTCCTGTGCTTGCTGCTGCCAATTTATACCCGCAAACTTCTCAATCTCACCTGTCCACCTAACTTTCTGTTTCCTCCTAACCCTCTTGCTTTTTCTGGGAATCCAGCTTAGCCCGTAGGTATCATTTAGCGGTGACCGACTTGTTATCACGATTAAGTCCTATTCGGATCGGCCCTCTTCGCGATCGAATGTACCCGTGTGACACCAGTATAACCAGTACGCATGCACACACACATGCGCGCGGGCGTACATACGTAAAGGTTGAGCCCCCTTCCCCCTTTTCCCCTCCCACTCCCCTCGCCCTCCCCTAAATTTAAATGAGTTTATAGCTGTGCCCTTGCATAGGGATACAAAGATTTCACGTAGACTGTAGCCATAAACACATCGAGCGTGACGTCATGGACGCAGCTTCATGACATACTCGTTCTCTAACATGGCGGCCTTGATGACGTAAAGGCCGGGTAACCACATTGCGTTTAACCCGCTTCAGTATGATCTCAATGACACTGCGACCACAATCATATCGGCCTATGTGCGTCAATAACAAAACTTGCAAGTGATGCAATGTTAACAATAACGCAATGCCACAAGGCATTGCAGCAAACTATTCGGGGACCAACATGGCAATGTCAGTGCAAACCATCTACAGAAGAGTAATAAACAGAGGCTCACGGGGTCGACGATGGCTACGTTAATGTTTTCCAGCACAGCCGAGAGGGTTTCCAGACAACTTCAGCGAAGACACGTTTTGTCGCCGTGGCCTGCTCTGCGTCCAAGCGCGAAGAGGGCTGGAGGCGCCCCCCCCCCCCCCAGTGTCCGTAACACGCGCGGAAAATAACAATGTATACACGCTTCTTTTGTCGCGTCGACAAAACGCGGCGGGCGTGGAATCTGGGTGACCAGTGTGTGCGGGACAGCTTCGCGGTTGTTGGGCAGCGAGTCGGCCATGTGGAACCGGATCGGATTCCGCCTGCTGATCAGTTGGAAAAGAAAGAAAAAAAGAAAGGAGGAAAGAAATGAAGAAATGCCGTTGGGAGCTCTCCAGCTGCGACGACATCGGCTCCGCTCACATAGCAGGAATGGTTACACGTATGGCCCACACCTTTTTTTTATTTGTAAAATGGTGGCGTCATTGTTTTTTTTAGAATAAGCTAAGTGCATGCGAGAATCCACTGAGAATCTCCTGACATTTGCTAAAAATGTTTTGCCCGCTTCATGCCATCCTACTGCAGCACGCGACAACTGACAGCCTGCACAATTAGAAAGAACAAGAAAGGAGGAAGGAATTAGCTGTTATTCTATTTCGTGAGTCGTCGATTTTCACGAATGTCTCTATAAATGTGTATACAGCAAACATGCATATATAAACTCGGGCTATCAGGAATTAGGCGTATGACACCATATATGGCAGCTAGACACACATAACTTCTGCGCAATGGCCGATAAAGCCGTGTATAGCATATTTACTATATAGATGAATATCCGACATTCCTGCAACGTCTGTTTCGAAGATTTGCGCCTCCCACAACTCTCCGAAGTGAGTATATAGTGATCTTTTTGTTCTGTGGTCTAATGTGAAGATGACAATCTGTATAATTTCTTCCCACTCCTGTATGAGCCTGTGAAGGCTTAGAGTATCAATAAAATAAATAAAATAAAAATAAATAAAAAATATCCATAGTAGAGTTATATGTATGCGACAAGTCAGGACTCACCAAGGAAGGTAACCAGTAATCTTCATTTTCTTAGAGTGCTTTGGGCTCAGTATGTATCACTATATCCACTCTTGATTTTACCCTTTTGAAGCAGCATGCTAGATGTCATATTCATCGGCCATGCTACGCCCGCTAAGGGACACTCACATGTACCCCTCGGTCCTGTGCTTGCTGCTGCCATGTTATACTCTCGAGCTTCTTAATGTCATCCGCCCACCTGAATTCCTGTCGCCCCTTCGCGAATTTGCCTTGGGACCTATTCAGTTACTCTTAATGACCCACGGTTATCTTGCCGACGTGCTACATACCCTGCCCATGTCCATTTCTTCTTCTTGGTTTCGACGAAAATGTCTTTAACAAGCGTTTCTTCCCTCCAACTCTGCTTTCAGACTTTCATCCATCTTTTCAATGCTCGAGGCGTATAGTACTCAGTTTGAGGGGAACCATCTTTGTAAGCCTCCAAGTTTATGCTGCACGTACCACCGGACACATCTTTCTCTATGTCTACGTCACCCTCGAAAGAAATCGAGATCTCTAAATGAGTGCGATTGCTGGGTGGCATAGTGATAAACACTCTACTATGCGCAGAATGTATCTCACCACTCAGTATGCACAGCAGAGTTCCCATCTAGAAAGTGGACCGAGCCTAATGACCCGTGAAGCCCACGATAGATTTCAGGCAGACAAATAAAGCTGAAATAAGAACCAACAGTACTAAAGCCGATGGCCAGATGAAATGAAGAACGAAGTGCATCGAACAGTCTGACCACGCGAGAGGACGCATGGTGGAGAGTGAAACAATCAGACGACGGCGCTGTCTCGCTAGATGCATGTAGTGTGACGGGAACCACGTGGGACTAGCAATCACACTTGGGGAAGAGATCACGACGATACGTTTGTTTCCCCTTCTCAAAGCTGTAAGCCGGATACTTGCGAAAAATGCCCGGATGACGTTGCAAGCATGAGCGAATGACCCGTAAAAAAACCTCTCGAATAATCTCTCTTGAAGCGTTTCTTAGAAATAAAGTGAATGAGGAATTAGCGCAGTGTGCAATTAGCCTTTCATCAATACTTCACTCGTTCCAACCCGCCAAAGCTGTAAGCTGGGGCCTTCTGAAAAATCGCGGAATGACGTTGGAGGCATGAGCGAATGACCTGTGACAAGCCTCTTGAGCTATCTCGCGAATGGTTTTCGAAGACATAAAGTGAACGAGGATTCAGCTGAGAGCGTGAACAGGCTTTTCTCAGTGCTTCACTCGTTCTAAGCAGCCAAGGTGGTGTAGGACTCATGGTGCTCGACTCCTGATCCGAAGGCTGCAGGATCAAGTCCCAGTAGCAGGTGCCGCATTTCCGTGGATGCAACATACTAGACGCCCGTCTACTCGGCGATGACAGAACAACTTAAGCAACCCAGGCGGTAGAAATTTTGAACTCCCACCACTACAGCAACTGTCGAAACCATATTGCGGTCCAGAGACCTAAATACAACTATAGGCTTTATTGTTGTCATTCTTTCTGGTTCTGCACAGCTACATGCCGCAGCACAGCTGCCTCGTAAGCCATGTCAAATGTAGTATTGGGAATGCTGCTGATTTCACAAAGCGACGGAACAGCTGTTCGACATGATATCAAACGTGTGCTCTTAAGAGTTCTGTCGCAACAACTTGATAGTCGTGGCAGCTTAGTGGCTGCGGAGTTGACCTTGTCAGATTGAGGACGAAAGTTCCATAACCAGCGACCACATTTCGGCGGGTGAGCGAATACAAGGACACTTAATTACAACCGTTCAGGTACAGATCAAACAATTCCAGTGTGTCAAAAGTAGCCGGGAGTCCCCCACTAAAACAGGTTTGATTATTATATTGTAACTATCGAAGGTAACACCCCGGTTCTAATTTGTGGTAACATATTCTTTGTGAATGTAGGGCATCGAATGCTCTTGGTCTTTTGGGAACTATTTCGTAAGGAACGTGCTTTCATGATTTCATATTTTGTGATTACAAACAGCGGATAAAGACGAGCAACCTAATGAAAAAAAAAAAACAAGACAGACACTGCTTGTCGTACCAACATGTTACACTTTATCTTACTAAAATATAAAGCGTGGAGAGCAGCTGGAGAGCAACTGTATATCTGAGCGACATCATTCATTAGAGCTGTCAATTATAGCTGTTTTGCAGCTATAATTGATGACGTCTATCCACACTAGCGGAACCCATATAAACAATCATATGCATATAAGCCTTATGTAAAATTAGCTATATAGGAGGGAATAGAAGAAAAAAAGGGGAGAGGGTGGCAGTGAATTCACTGCAGTGAACGCTCCTAGCATAGCGCAGCCAAGCGGAAGTCTTTCTGGTTAACCTTCCTGTCTTCACTCTTTGTTTTTTTCCCTTCCTTCCTCGTTATATAGGCATGAGTAATACATAGCTTTTATTTATATATAGGGCTCATAACCATATGGTCATTAGGAATTGGGTATATTAGACCATATATGACTCCTAGCCGTATATAGCCTAACCCCTTGTCCATACAGTTTGCCTTTTTCAATGTATCTTTTGAATATTTTAGTTGCCCTCCTGAAGTAGTCTTCATTGGGACTGGTAGTTAGTGAAATAAATGATTGATGATTGATATGTGGGGTTTAACGTCCCAAAACCACCATATGTATATGAGAGACGCCGTAGTGGAGGGCTCCGGAAATTTTGACCACCTGGGGTTCTTTAACGTGCACCCAAATCTGAGCACACGGGCCTACAACATTTCCGCCTCCATCGGAAATGCAGCCGCCGCAGCCGGGATTTGAACCCGCGCCCTGCGGATCAGCAGCCGAGTATCTTAGCCACTAGACCACCGCGGTGGGGCATGTGAAATAAATGAAAACTAATTATCTCCAACGCTCCATACATGCAGCCATATATGGTAATATTATAAGTGCCCATATATGAAATTATTGTAAAGGCTGCTTTGGTTTCACCCTGTCTGCTGCGCTTATGCACTATTTGTTATCAGACATTTGTACGAAGTTGCCCAACTGCCCACTTGACGCCGGAGCTTTTTTCTAATGTGTGCATATATATTTCCTTTTTGTTTGCGAATAAACGATACTGTTACTTCAACATCGCACGAGCCAACAGGAAGACAGCAAACACAAAGGACTCTACTGTGCTTCCGCACTGTTATTCAGAGATGGCGGCCCGGAAGACTACGAAAGCAGAATGGCCTGTGTGTAGACACCAGCAAAACGCAGCCCTCTCATTGCGCACGACGGCGGCAACCTCCTCACGCCTCACGTATACCTTTCACTATGTTGCACAGTTTCTGGTAGATGGCCCATAGCAGGGCGACCCGGAGCCGCAAGACAGTAACGCTCCCTGAAGCTCCGTTTGCGGCCGCAATGTTCCGTAATAGCAGCCCCCATATCCGTGGCGAGACGGGTTAGGGGGCAGCGGTCATTTTTTGCACAAGCATCCTCTATTGTATTGTTTGGTGCGTGTGTAACGCTCGTCGAACCGTTGCCGCGATGCGTATCGATCTAAAAACAGTGCCGGACTGCAACTGCCCCCAGCGACCCGCTTTCACCGGTGCGTGTGCTAAGGGAAATGCTCGGTTTTCGGGGCATGACGTACGTATTGGTCACGTGAACAGTAGCCGTCGAAGGCAGATGTACGCATACGAGGCGACGGACTAAAGAAGGACATGTGTCTTTGTTAGGTCGCAAACGTAACTACAAGAAGGTTACACGCAACAGGTACAGATACACTTGAAGACAACTATAGATAACAGATGCATAAGTAAATAACAACGCATACAGCATAGGTGAATGTCTTTTCGCAGCGAGGGGCGTAGGCAGAAGTCCTTTTCAGGGGAGGAGCATCTTGATTTCAGGGGATGGGGAAGGGCCCGATGTGCCACCACCTGGCTACGCCACTGTTCACCGCCATGCAAACGAGAAAAAAAAAAACACGGTATTGCGTATCAGTGCGTACCAAGTCATTGCGGTAGCTACGGTAACGACCGTCTCGATAGGCCCGTTGAATCGGCATGAAATGGGTGACTAGTCTGCAATATCGTTTTCCAGAACCGACACTGCTACAAGATGGCATTCGCTGACTCGTAAACTCAAGCATTCACAATAAAACTCGGCTGTATTCAGCAACTCTCGCCTACGCGGCTTGAATACCAATCTCCACCTCCTTCTTCCGTCAGGCATATCTCGATCTGAGGACAAGGCTTCTGTGGCGCCTGCGGCACGGCATTGCCTTCACGAATGCCAACACCTTTCGGATCGGAACGGTGGACGACCCCAAATGCGATAACTGCAGCTGTGAAGAAACAGTTGCCCATATCCTCTGCGATTGTCCCCGCATCAGTGCGCCCTGAAAACAACTTTCCAATATTGTTAGGTAGACTTTATAATTTCATCTCGTCGGAAGGAAGGGGCCGGGGACACTGGCTGAAAACATCCACGGCAGGGGCCGGGGACACTGGCCGAATCCATCCTCGGCACAAAAGGTGTTGAAAACGTGTTGCTTTTTGAGGACAACCAAGTTTACAGAAAAACTTTAAGCACTGTCGTATCTTACTTTATTTTGTTAATGTGTGTTTTTCTTTCCTTTTTTTGTAGCGTCAATTTTTGTCTTTCATTTTCTTTTCCCTCCAGTGCAGAGCAGCTAGCCGGTCGAATAGTTAATCCCTCGCAAAGATGGATGTACAATAATAACAGGTTCAGACTGTCTATATACTGTCTAAATCTATTATTGTAAGCTGCTAACCTCCATCTCTTCCCTCCTGTTGCTTTCCTCTTGTATTTCTTCCTTGAAGGAGGCAGCGCAATATGACACGCAAAAAGTTAAAAGCCACAGATATTCATCGTATATCGGTTCTTTACCCTTGTCAAGCAAATCACGCGACTCCGCCACGGTGGTCTAGTGGCTAAGGTACTCGGCTGCTGACCCGCAGGTCGCGGGCTCGAATCCCGGCCGTGGCAGCTGCATTTCCGATGGAGGCGGAAATGTTGTAGGCCCGTGTGCTCAGATTTGGGTGCACGCTAAAGAACCCCAGGCGGTCGAAATTTGCGGAGCCCTCCACTACGGCGTCTCTCATAATCATATGGTCGTTTTGAGACGTTAGAACCCACATCAATCAATCAATCAATCAATCAATCAATCAATCAATCAATCAATCAATCAATCAATCAATCAATCAATCAATCAGTAGTCAGTCAATCAATCAAGCAGGCAAGCAAATCGCGTGTCGCGTAAATGAATTCAAGGCAAAGAAGCGGCAGCGCTGCCTAATGAGTTCGCATCGAATTAAGCCAGTCACCCACAGAGACAGCAGGCTCTTTATTTCCATATAGTTCCGCAATCACGTGACGCCATTGCCTAAAATATTCACGCGTGAACTTTCGTGCTGAAAAAAGGACGCCGAGCCGGGGAGCGTGACTTCACCCGGTGTATTCATAAACTCACCCCGGGAATCCTTTCGAACTGGGACCATCCGGGCGGATGTGACCCAAAACCTTTGTGTGCGCCAGGGCGCGCTTCCGCACTATTACGTCACGGCTCGCGCCGGCAGAGCCGGCTGTCGTGAATCGATGACGTCAGCTCCCGACGATGAAACATGCGAGAATTGAGAGGAATCCCACGCGTATAGCTCGCCGAGTCGAGCATTCATAAATATGGCGCACGAAGAAGGGACTGCGCATGCGCTACTGACGCGGCTGTCTGTCACGCGTCCCAGCGTGCGTGCGTCGTCTGCTGGGTCGTCTGCATGAATTATCTGCAGAAACTTCTGCTGCGTCGTATAGTGCATGTTCTGCTGCATTGACTCCGGCTAAGTATACAGACAATAATAATAATAATGATAATGATAATAATGTCTGCGATATCCCTTAGAAGATTACTAAACGTGATGTCGATGTAGAATGTGGGAAAAACGTTCAAAAAGTTTATTGTGCTCGCTTCATACCTAGTGAATGCTTAGTTTTGCACAGATATTCGGATAACACACGTCATACTTTTTATATGCGCTATTATACGATACCCATCATATGAGTGTGCTGATGTGCTTGTTGCGTCAACTGTTATATGCTCACAAGAGCGAATTCATCCAGACATACGGACTAGACGAGTCGACTGGTATGTGGTGCCGTTTAGATTAAAATACCACTAGACACATCAACATACATATTATGAATTGGGTAATAATCATTGCATAATATTCATTTTCTTATACGGTGTGATGGTGTTGTTTGATATGTGCGTGCGTGTGTTTTTACATGTATGCTTGTGTGCTCTATTTTTCATGTACAGGTCTTTGTTTTTCCGGCCTTAAGACGTACGCTCAATATTTACTGAAGGGCTAAGGATTGATCGGCACCTTACTTATGCGCCAACATCTCCTGATATATCATATCAATAAAAAAAAGCTCGTATGATAATCCCATTTTAGTGGTCGGAATGCCTTTAGCACTATTCAACAAATCGTCCTTAGAGACCCGTTGTGCGGCATAGCAATGTGAAATTTAGACTATTTGCCGTTATTTAGAGTGCACAGACATCATACAGCACACGGACTTTCTAGTGTTTCGCTTTCATTTAAACGCGAATACTGCACCCAGGATCGAATCCACGACTTTTGGGTGAGCAGACAAACACCTTAAACAGTGCACCGCCACGGTGGACAAAAAAAAAACATTCAAACAAGCAAACATGCAAACAAAGGGGCAAGCAACAAAGAATCAAATATATAAACATGCCAACAAAAAAACAAGCATGCAAAACAATAGCAAACTAGCCAAGAAGTAAGCAAGTAAACAAGCAAACAAGAAAAAAAAAATAAAAACAAACAAATATGCAAGCAAGCAAACAAACAATAAAAGTAATGAGGCGAACTCATCTGAGAAGCAATGAAGTTGGTACCAAATTTTAATCGACAAGCGAAGAGGAAGCGAAGGAATTTCACGGATCCGACCTCAATACTGGGGTATACAAAACGTGGCTTCAAAGATGATCGTAGGCAAAGCGTACGCAGCCAAGTCAAGACCTGCTTAGACTCCGGAATCGGATACAACCTCGGGGCTCACGCGAAATAATGGCTGGGCGGAGCGAACAATTACACCGACCACATCGGGAGTCTCGAAAACACGCGCACGTGAGCATCTTTTTCGCACTCATTCTTAGATATAAAAAAATAAAGATCTCTTGGAGGAGTTAAGAGAAGTAGGGCACGAGCGCTTCCTAAAAGTATGCCTCCGGGCGACTTCTTTCGGAGGCAAATTCGTGCTATTCATGCGAAGACCTTTGCGCACGATGCCTTTGGTACCGTGCAGCAACGTTGAAGCGACGGCGGAGCATGTAATCGACACTTCTACTACACCGCGCCAGAAAGTAGTGCGGAATATCGGTTGTTCTCTGGAACTCCATGTACAGTGCAGTTCAGTACAGTGGTTGATACCGAAACTTAAACGTTAAACCCTACGCGATGGGATCTATAGTACCGCGTGCTCCGATAGTGCGGTCATTGACGACGTTTAGCATGGCTGAGACTAGTCGCTGGGACAAACCTATTTACACGGACTAAAAAAGAGTTACCTTAGCTGCTTTATGCGAAGAAGTTTAGTTTTATAACAGGCCTGCGCAATAACTTATATGAACGTAATTGAATTCTAAGAAGTACACGGAGAATAGTTTGTTCTTTCGAACATCAAAAAAGGGATAGACGACACATACATGAATTCCCACACATGCTGAGAAGCTATTGTGTGCGACATCACATGTTCGTCCTGGAGAGGCACACGTTTGGTTGGAACGTATAATTTGTGAACATAGCCTTAATGTAACTGATTCACAGATAATCGATCGATAGTCGATCGTATTTATATGTGTACGTAATGGACCACGTTAGGCGTCACTACAATTTCTCGTCGCTTTTCTTAATTGTTGATGTTTAACGTCGTCCCGCCGCGGTGGTCTAGTGGCTAAGGTACTCGGCTGCTGACCCGCAGGTCGCGGGTTCCAATCCCGGCTGCGGCGGCTGCATTTCCGATGGAGGCGGAAATGTCGTAGGCCCATGTGCTCAGATTTGGGTGCACGTTAAAGAACCCCCAGGTGGTCGAAATTTCCGGAGCCCTCCACTACGGCGTCTCTCATAATCATATGGTGGTTTTGGGACGTTAAACTCCACAAATCAATCAATCAATCAATTGATGTTTAACGTCCCAAAACCACGATATGATTACGAGTGACGCCGTAGTGGAGGACTCCGGAAATTTCGACCACCTGAAGATCTTTAACGTGCGCCTAAATCGACATATAGCACATGGGCGTCAAGCATATTCGCCTCCGTTAGAAACGCGGTCGGGATTCGATCCCGTGACCTGTGGGTCAGCAGTCGAGCATTATATATAACCACTAGACTACCGTGTCGGACGTCGCTTGTCTGGCGTTGTCGACTGTTCTGTACTATACCTCAGCTGCGAAACACATAACCACATACTTTGCGGGAACGTTTTGAACCGTCGAATATATGGCTTCAACAATATACACTTCATGGAGCTTCTAGCAATCGGACCACGATGCACACATTTAGGATGCAACTTGAGCATGCGTATTGCGTGTCCTGTATACTGCAGTTTCCGCTTTCCCGCCAAAACCAAAGGCGGATTCGTGGCCTCGTCCTGGTGTGTGTAGCCTTTAAGAAGCGGCAATTACGCTCAGCCACTCGTCATTAGGGTCACTCAATGCGCGCGTGTCCCCTTTCCTGAGTGACCACTCGCCGCAAGAAGGCCTAGGGGTACGGAAAGACGCATACGATCGGGCGTTTGTTTTGTTAGGCCTAGACGTACGAAAGAAGCGCAGAAATGACGTCGTCGGCTGTACCTTCGTTAGGCCTAAGAAACGATAGAAAGACACAAGTGCAGCGTCTACATTTTCTTGGTTAGGCCTAAGAGACGGAAGAAAGACAAATGACACGCCTGCCATTCGGCTTAGGCATAAACGACACGTTCGTCTCTCCTTCGTTTGGCTTAAAGAACGAAAGAAATTGCACCTTTGTCTTTCCTTCGGCAGGCTTAAGGAACAAAAGAAGCACGTAACAGGCACGTCTGCTTTTTGCTCATTAAACTTCAGGAACGGAATAAACAAATGACCCTTTTTTTTTTTCGTTAGGCATAAGGAACAAGACAGACGGAAACGACACGTCTCCTTTTTGTTCTCTAGGCGCAAGGATAAAAAAGAACAAGAATTGTCGCCCTGCTTCTCCTTACTTAGACCTAAAGAACGAAAAAAAGGCAGAAATGACGCGTCTGCTCGCGAAGGTTGCAGCCAAAGCGTACATGTAAATACGATGGATACGGCTCTTGTATACACGAAGGGTGTCATTCGTGTTATAGAAAAGCGACAAGGTCCGTAATTGTACTGCTACTTTGGAAGTCGGCGCCTAACCACTGGACTAAACAGGCGCCTTCCTAGACGACACAGGGAACTAAGAAAAGAAGCTTCTCTGCGTGAATATCTGGGACAAGTGCAGCTCTGAGAAGGGCCAAATAATGGTGTACGCACTTCCCGATAGTTAGTATTCAACGAAGCAGGAACGCATCTGCACATACAAGCAAGCCAGGTGGTTAAGGAAACAGGAACGTCCCTCGGAGACGAGCAATTGACGCGAGGCCTACGATCACGCCGCGGGCAACAGAAGTGTGACTGTTGGTGGAACCTAACTCCTGACGAAGTGTCATTAAACAGTGGTAAGATAAGAATGAAAATGTCTATTTCGTGGTAATATTTGCGGAGCAGTGGCCCGCTCAATATGGGCCATCGAAACCGCGCCTCGAATGATAAGCGTCCCCCGTTATACTGCGTTGTATTCTTTAAAAAAAGGGGGGGGGGGGTGGGATGAATTTGAAGCCAAGATGCAGTGGGAAGGGAGACTAGAAGCTGCAAATGTATTTAAAGTCTAACGTCTTCCATCATTACAGGCCTGTAGCTGCGCCAGAAGCACATGGACGAAGACAACGTCCTCTTTTTCGAATTATTGGATCCAGATGGAAACAACCTTTCTGAAGTTCATAATTTATTAGAAACGATTGTTAAACTTCAAAGCCTTTTGCCCCGTCACGGTGGTCTATTGGCTAAGGTACTCGGCTAGTGACCCGCAGGTCGCGGGATCGAATCGCGGCTGCGGCGGCCGATGGAGGCGGAAATGTTGTAGGCCCGTGTGCTCAGATTTGGGTGCACGTTATAGAACGCCAGGTGGTCGAAATTTCCGGAGCCCTCCACTACGGCGTCTCTCATAATCATATGGTGGTTTTGGGACGTTAAACCCCACATCTCAATCAACTTTAAAGTCTTTTACGTCAGAGCTACGGCACGATTGCGAGCCCCGCGATTTAGGTGACTCCGAATTTCTTTTCGCGTATACAGGATCTCATTGACACACATGTCTAACTCAATGTTCTCGAACACTTTCTTTTGTTACCTTTTCCTAAAGAAAATGTCCTTACATCTTCTGCAAACATTCCGAGTGACGTTTTTCTAATTAATTCACTGTGCCCGAAATAGAGGCCTTAATTAGATAGGTACTTCATTTTCCAGCGGTCTATCAGCAACGGCTGAAGTTGGCTTAAAGCACGGCAACTGTTGGCTTGTGTTGGTCAAATTTGGGCCGATATTGTTGGCCTCATTTTAGCTAATTATTAGGTAAGCGTTGGTTATTTACTGTTGTAACCACCATATAGTGCCCTAAGAATATGCTAGAAGCCTAAAAATCTAACGCTATAGTCTTCATGGAAGCTGCACCACATAGCGCTTGATCAAGCATGGAAATGATGGTACATCGATTTGTCTAAGCCTCGTTTTTTTTAGCTCCGTTTGCATCCGTGTAGCCGGCAGCCACTTTGTCGCAAGACGAAGTTCAGCAAACGTTCAGCAGTTCCTCTTCACCTGAACCTTGTAGGCTCATCAATTTATATCTGCTCATGATATTCACAGAGAGTCGTTACTTTATCTAAAACAAACGCCGAAACCAAACGCATCTATAAACGAAGCCAAGTGGGCTTTCGAAGCCGCAAGCATTAGGACTAGGTATATCCACGCACCACCCAGCATTCCCGCGGTGGATGGACAATCGCAGCGCCAGTTGGTCAAGTAAAACATTATAGCTAGCTGTACGGTAACAGCAACGTACACGTCATTCAACTTCAATCTAAAAACCATCTGTTCTGCTAAAATAATTTTTTTCCTCCATCATTGTACCTGCCTCAGTGCCTACCTGGATCGCGAGGATGCACCTCGCTCATCCACTCGTCCTGTCAGCGGCCGTAAGGCGCAAGATCACGTGACTCAGATCTCCCGGCAGGTGGGTGGGTAACGGGGGAGTGTGCTGGTAAGAAGGCAGGAACTGCTTCTGCTGCCGAGCTCAATCGAGGTCACGAAAACTCCCCGCGAGTTGTGGGCGTGGATGGGGGGGGGGGAGCAATTTTGGATGGGAGTGTTTTTTTCATCTCTTTTTTTTATCAGAGCATGCACAATATGACGTCTCCATTACGCGTTCTTATTTATGTGCACGTGTGTGCTGTTCACTGCTCCTTGTGTTGTTCCATCCGATGGGTCGACCCAGTTCGGCTGAGTTCTTTTTTTATTAAATGTGTTTACGGAGAACATCTTGGTATGGCTTCACCTACTTCTCTTGTATTAAATATTATTTTTTACTTTTTATTATGCCTTTTTGTTTACAGATGCGTAACAGGCTCCAAGAAGGAGTATTATGTGAGGGGGAAAGTACAATCAATTTTTATCAGTGACATGGAGCAAACAAAAGTAATTCAAAAGCCAGATATACAATTGCTAAATGTGAGAAATAACATGCACTAATGATACGAAACTTACGTGTGTTATACATAGCTTAACGGGTTGACATGTAGGCCTACAATGAATGAACACCAATAAAAAGATATGTTTACTACACACAGTCGTAAATAGTTCCTATTTTATTTCTTAGAGCCGCGCGATCAAGAATGCACACTACATCATCAGGGAGGCCATTCCATCGAGCATTGGGACGTACTAGCGCGGATGCGTTAGAGTTGGGTCAATACCACCTAGATAATTTCAGGTCTGCTCCCTGTTTGTGCAGCAGGCTCGCACGTCACTTCGTTGAGACCATCGTGTTTTGCTGCACAGTCGTGCACCTATACGCTTGCTCTCGTCGCTCGACAGACATGCATTGCCAAGCCTGTCGAAAGTTTTCGTGGCGTGCTGGTGTGTTTGTTGGCGACTGGAGAAGGCCGTGTTTTTCTGTGTCTGGGAGCTGCAGCGTGGAAATGTGGCGCGTTTTACTCGCTGGATATTCGCGATTTGTACGGCTGTAAATCCGAATTTTTAGGCGATGCTGCGTGGTGAACTGTCGCGGCAAATGTACCGAAGTTGCGTGTGTTCTCGTTTCCTATAAGGACAACCAAAGAACGAAATTGGAGCGTGTCGTTCGTCGAACTTACGTGGACATCCGTTTTCTTCAGGACTCGAAGGTACGCGTTTGCATACTACGTATTTCTAAGTCGTTACAATACAATGGTCCGTTCTTGCTCTAAAATAATGGTGTCGAGTGCAAAAATTGTTAGCGTAAGCCCTGGCAATAAATTAACGAACACGCGTGGTAGTGAATTTTTAGAACAGCCATTTGTCCTTCACGGTCGGCAAACATTTCGCCATTGGCGATTGGCACCACGGACTTCTTGTATTACCTCTGTTTACCTGGTTGAGAAAAAAAAGAAGGAATGCTGTTGCACTGCTTCGTGCGTCGGTTTTGTGCATATTTTTTTCTTGCCCGTGTTCAAACTATTTCATAATGGTATTGTAATATTGCGTCAGTCTCACTAGCACCTTAGCCTAATATGCTTCCAAACTTGCCCGTATCGACAACAGCCAAATGTCTGTGGACAATATTCTTTCAAGTGCCCGAGAGAGGACATTACAACAGAAGGCGACGAAAGCACTGTTGAAATTCCTACGCGACACGGACTTGAAGAAGCGGTTGTAACAGCAATGTCACACACGACGAAAGACAAGTCTAGACTATAATTGAGTGTGCGCGCGTGTGCTGCCTATTGGGCTGTGTTTATCTTTCTTTCCTCTCTCCTCTCTATCTTTCATCTCTCCCATCCTCCCCCTATGCGCAGGGTAGCAAACCGGCTGCTTATAGGCTGGTTAACCTCCCTGCCGGTCTTTTCCTTCTATTTTGCTTGAAATTTATATTCCTGTAGACAATTACGTTAAAGCGCCTTCTTAAATAGTTTTCACGTGTCTAATATCTACTCCAATCCAGTATATTAAAGACCACTGCCAAATATACCAATTAAAGAACCGACAGTGCAGTAGAAGCCCGCATGGGGGCAACACGGTTTCATCTAGATAAAACAGTGTAGTAGTGGGACTAGACCCAGTACTACATGACATCGAGCCAGTACTAAATGTTAGTACTGGGTATAGACGCAGTACTATCATTTTTTCCCAGGCTCTAAGTTACATGAGCGACTACGCTCCAGTGCGAGAAAGTCCAGAGCAAAAGAGGCCGGCTGGATGCTGGAGTGTCGCGTAATTACACCACGATCAACGTGAGAGTGGCCGACTATCTTTTCCTTTACTTATCGCTATCAGTATTACAAACGACAGTGAAATATTCGTGAGGAAAAACAAAATTACGAAAAAAGAAAGAAAAAAAATGACAGCTTGTATGATTGACGACGTCAGTGACGGAGCGACGAATGAAGGAGTAATGGTGCGGCATGCCGCGCGTTTTAAGGATGCTCGTTAAGGAACACGAGGTGGTCGAAATTACTAAGCTGCCCTCCACTAAGAAGTCTCTCATATGTTCACCGTTTCCTTTGGATGTTACACCCTGTATATCAATCAACGAACCGATCCGGCAAATGATTTGACGTTGAATGTTAATAGCGAGTTTGTTTCTTTATATATTGTACGCGTCACAAAGTAAGATATAGGTTGCGCTTTGCCTAAGTATACAAATTCGTTGAGATAAACCGATAGCGTGTTCATTTTCAGTTAGTGTATACGTGAACGAATAGCTATGCAGTGCATTGCGTATCGCGCCTAAGCAATGATACTTGTGCTACGTTTGAGCTAGCTAATGGCGAATTTACTTCCGCGCAATGTACGCGGGACATCAGAGCTATTACGTACTGGGTCTATAATGTAACAGTGGAATCGGGTGCGATATTTTCCACTCGTTCTCTCCAGAGAAGTCACTCAGATACTTCACCGTTTCCCTGGGATGTTACACCCCATAGATCGACATTCGGAGTGATGTGGTATTGGAGGCTCGCTAATAGCGAGTGTGTTATCCATACTCGTATATTGTACGGATTTCATATTAAGCTATAACTTGTACCATGCCTAAGCAATCAAGTTAATTGGGTGCTGCAGATAGACCGATAGCGAGGTCATTGCCAGTTAATATACGCATGTCATAATAGCTATTTGGTGTATTGAGTGTCGCACCTAAGCAAGGACACTGTGACGTTTGAGCTAATAATAAATTTCCTTCCTCCTAATCTACGATTGACATCGGAGCTAATACATGTTTTGTCCACAATATAACGGCTGATGAGACGCGCTAATATACAGTAGTTCTTCCCTGATAAGTCATTCATAATTTAAACGTTTCATGGGACGTTGCACTTGGTATACATAAATCAACTGACGAAACTATAGGAAGCGATGTGACGTTGGAAGCTAATATCTAGTTCATTTCCATGTGATGTACGCGTGACATAATCGAGTATAATTGGCCCGGTGCCAAACTAATTAGCAAACAAATTCAATGGACGTTCCAGATAAACCAATAGTGAGCTTATTTCCAGTTAATATACACATAACGTATAGTCGTTGCATATTGCAGATCGCACGTAACCAACGAACCCTGCTTGACGTCTAAGCGAACCAATAGCGAATGTACTTCCGTATATTGTGCGCTTGTCATAATAGATATTGTGTATCGTGTCTTCAATGTTGCGGCGGGGCTGGGTTGGAAATGAGAGAAAGGGACAGAGAGTGAGAACAGGGCAGGTGAAACGCAGGGAAGTAAACCTATAGGACCCCGGCTGGCAGCCTTGTAATGGGTTGGATCGAAAGGGTAAAGAGCAGCCCTGCAGAAGATGGGAGACTCGAGAGTTGATGCATCTGAGGAGAGCCGATCAATTAACAAGTTCATTTCGGTATGACATCCCGCCGTCAAACAGACGTATGCAAAGCAGACGTGATGGTATAGAGGTGGAATGATTGAGCGAAAGCTGTGTCTATATAGGGTCGACGTCTCTATCCGGGGGACTGGTCGTCCTGACAACGACTGGTTTTCTCGTCAAGACGTTGACTCCTTGTCAGAGCTGTGTTTTTTCAGCTACGTTTTTATGTTTTCAGCTATCATAGCTACGTTTCCCAGTCAGAGACATGTTTTTTTTTTTATTGCTGTTGATCGCTCGGAACGTGAAGAGCAGTTTAACATCTCTAAAACGCTTGTGTTCGTAAACATGTCGATCGATTTCTTTCGAGGTGCAAAAGAACGCCCTCGACATCATACCCCCCCCCCCCTCCCTTTGTTTTTTTCACACACACATGAAGAGAAAGAGTGACGTATACGCTGGTATCGATCGGCAAATCACGCGCGTATTATGTATATTTTTAGCCAGATTTTGCAGGAAAATATTACCTGGATAAGATCCAGGTATTCGTCCGTTCAATTCCTCATGAACTTTCAGTTATTTAGTGTCCAATAGATGCCATTGTGTACATTACTCATCAGATTATAAAAAGTATCCAATTTAGAAAATCAACTTCGGTGGCATAATGATTGACATGCATAGATATGGTTTTTCAGATAAGTTTTTTTGGCAACTGTTGTAATGAGTAAATCTACATTTGAAGGCAGACCAAACATATTTCGACGCATTGCAGGGAGAGCGCCCTTTATGCAACGAATGTTCGATTAGTGTCAGCGTCCGGACAAAGAGTGACATATAACTGTTGGGCTTTTAAGAACCGTGATATTATTATATTAGACGTAGTGAAGGGTTCCCGAAATATCGACCATAAGGTGCTACCGTGCACCTAAATCCAAGTACACTGACTTCCGAAATTTCGCTTTCGTCGTAAAGTGGTCATATACCGCGGCCGGGAGTCGACCCCGCGACCTGCGGGTCGGTTAGTCGAGTACCATAACCACTAAACCACCGTGGTGGTTAGCGCGCCATATTGTAGTTTTCAGAAATAAACACCACAATTATTAATTAATCCTTTTTCAACAAGCAACCTGTGGCGGCTGCATTTCCGATGGAGGCGGAAATGTTGTAGGCCCGTTTACTCAGATTTGGGTGCACGTTAACGAACCCCAGGTGGCGGAAATTACTGGTGCCCTCCACTACGGCGTCTCTCATAATCATATGGTGGTTTTGGCACGTTAAACTCCACATATCAATCAATCAATTTTTCAACAAGCAAAAAAAAAAACTTCACAAAACAGTAAAACTTCAGCGTTAAGCCTCGCTTAACGCGCGCATTAGTTTTCCTTCCCGCAGGCTAACCCACAAGCCTGACTAGATCGCATTCGTTTCCACGTTATTTAATATGAACAGCGAGAGTGCGGTATCGAGCGAAGCGGATTAGGCGGGGAAGGTTCGTCGACCTTGATTTAGGCGCGTAATCCGATCCGATCGCCAGACGCGACGTCGGCGAAGGTCGTGTAAAGGTCGCGATGCCAGGGGCTCGTGCTGCACTCGCGCCAGGTGATCGATCATTTTCGCTTGTTCTTGGAATAAGCGTCTCGTCGTATTAGTCCGTTTTCAAACTGGAACCCGTACAGCTGAAGCCATTGAAGTACGCGCACGGGTGGTCAAATGTTCCCTGGTGAATTTCCCAGTGCGCGAGCATGAGAAAAAAAAAGACATAGCGCAGAGTAGAAAAGTACGCCTTCTACTCTGTAAAAAAAGACCAGAGCAGAATATTTTTGCAGAAAGAGTATTATGTCTCATTTTTCCACCCTATGTTCTCGTACTATGAAATTCACCATCCTGCACCGAAACCAACTAGCCGAATCTTCTGCAATTGTAAAATACATTCCCGGGCCCATCTCCCCACGTATTCTTATGGCAGCGTGGGCTGGGAACGTTCGACAGACCCGGCACCTATGAGGTCTTTTGCGAACGAACCAGCCCCGCCGCGGTAGTCTAGTGGCTAAGGTACTCGGCTGCTGACCCGCAGGTCACGGGATTGAATCCCGGCTGTGGCGGCTGCATTTCCGAAGCAGGCGGAAATGTTGTAGGCCCGTGTGCTCAGATTTGCGTGCACGTTAAAGAACCCAAGGTGGTCGAAATTTCCGGAGCCCTCTACTACCGCGTCTCGCATAGTCATATGGTGGTTTTGGGAATGAACCATTCAGATATCGCAAGGTGACGCTAGCTGGCAAATGAAAGAATTGTTTCGAATTCGGTGCCAAAGCTGCGAGCTGTACTGGCTGACACTGCCTAAAAGCCTTGTGTTTAAAGATGCAACGGAAAGCCTGGTACTTCCTCGACAGAAATGAGGTGATTAGAGCATTGCTGGCAGCAAAACTAGAGAGTGAGAACAAAAATGAATAGTGACGAGAACGAGCGCATCCTACCGTAAGGTTTAGGCAACTGCAGGCTGTGGATTTGTGTATAATAGTATCTGTTTAACCGAATAAGGACGACAACGCATGAGACCAACATATAAAAAGTTTTTTTTTGACGATTTGGCATTGCCACCCCTTATGGAGAGGACGCCCATAGAATCCATTGATTAAAGTTTGAATGCACACAAATACAAAGGAAAAAAAAAACTTCACATGAACTAGACCGTCGCTGTCGCTCAATCGATAGAGCATCGGACGCGTTTTCTGAAGGTTGTAGGTTCGGTGACTACCGACCGAATGGCGTCCGTTCATCCTCTCTAACTTCTTTGCGTTTGGTTCATACCTTTCGATAAAATAAAGACTACAATTAATGTATCTTGTAACTTTTGGCTTGACTGTTGTTTTGGCTTTCATTAGGTCGTGTCCAACAACAAATGCCTAGTTTGCTAATGACCTGACACCTCAAGTAGCAAACTAGGCAACCAAGCAAACATTTCCAGGAATCTTATTAAACATCGCTATATCTCTGTCTTCTTTATAATTTGCCAGCACCTTTGTCTAGAGCTCTCCTACTAATTTATGAGCGCCTTCATGAGGATTGCAAAACATGCACACCATGATTGTTGCTTTTTAAAGAAAGTGTGTTTTCAGTTTTTTTCCATTTTTCTCAAAAAAGTAAATTTGTGACTATTCAATTTTGAGGCCTCAATATCTCTGCAGCTTGGGCAGGTACAACAATAATTCTCTTTGCAGTGGAAAGCTGTATGTGTGTAGAATGCAAGTATGGGAGCAGAATTCAGAGCACATGCCTTTTTAATTAATTACTAATCAGTATTGTAACACAATTCCAACAGCTTTTGAAAATGTATAGTTCATTTTGCTGCAAAATAACTAATAAAGGCCTAAAAATAAAAACCTCTTCCATACTTTCACTCTATAGTCATTATTCTATGTTGGCATATCCTAAATATAACTTTTAATTAGGCACTTTTTCTTCTATGGTGGCCTTAAACAATAGGGGGCGAACTTAAGTTATCTCAGGAACAAAGTGAATTACAGGAAAACTAATTAAATATTTGAAATCAGCAGGAAAAACTGCATAACCATGTGCAGTTTTATCAAGATCACTGAAGAAATAAACAAAAAATGTCTAAGACCAGTCTGCCCCCTTAACTTGTCATGTGAGCTTGTCTCAATTCTGTAAAATGCAGTGTGTTCTGGCATTGCAAAAGCTAAATCTAAATAAAATGGGACAAAGCTGTTTATGCCAGCAGAATACTCTCGGGAAATAAAATTGTAAGAGTTTCTAGAACAGCTTTCTATCCCGCACTGGTATTTAGTGGCTGAGATGCGTTTTTAAGTATAACGTCACAGGTTCGATGCCTTGCCAGTGGTGCTGAATGTCAAGAAATAGGGGAGTGGTGGGTGCCATGCAATATCTTTACATACTTGGATTAAAACACATGCTAAAAAAACTCCCAAGAGGGATGTGGCAATGAGCTCTATTTTTGTTATTTATGAATATGAAGTGATGAAATTCGCCATGCTGATGTCGATTGTTGTCTAAGCTATGAAATGCTGTTTTGGAGTTACAACATTTTATAGACACTCATTGTTAACAGCAAGTTCATCAGAATTTTCGCACAAGGTTGTTCACTAGGGCTCATTCTATGCGGTAATGGTAATGGTTTATTTTTTAAGTTTAAGTAAGCAAATACCGCAGGGGCGCCTGCGCAAGTAGGCGTTTGGTGTGTAGCGACACCACGAACCCGAGCTAACGGGGGAGTTTCGACTCCCTCCCACGCCTAGCCGTGCGTGGCTTTGCCGTGTCCGAGGAAAAGGGGATCCTGGGGGTTGAGCCGACGCTGGGTGATTGGACCGTTAAGGCCCCCCGGCAGAGGCAACACACCCCTTCGGCCCCAGCTTCACGTAGACGGCACCCCTGAGCTGACCCACCCAGGGGAATCGGCAGTCACCTTTTCCTATCTCTCTCTCCCTACATCTTCGTCTTTATCTCTTACTATTTATCTGTCCTGTCTTCTACTCTCTTCCGTTTACTTCCAAACTTCTTGGCGGCTAGGGTTAACCCTGTGCAAATAGCCTACCTTGGTCTAGGCGCATTGGTTTATAGTGGCGTTGTACGGCTGGCGTCTGCAGGTTTCAGCATTTTTAACCTTGTAGCGTCCCCTTGTTGGGCTCCGTGGTGGGTGGCCGCCAACGCTGCTGAACAACAATAAGGAAGACATGCATGGAGCATTCCCACTACTGTCTGATCGTACCGGCTTAAAGCCGGTACGCACCGATGATCTCACCAGAGAAGGATTGGCCACCCTGGTGCAGTATCTGGCCACCCCCTCCCGTAGGCATTCGTCAATTAACTCACGGCCCTCAGTCCCCACCAGCTGCGGAGCAACTGACCATGGCAGTGGTCAGATCTGCAAAGCAGCAGAGGGTCCTAGGAATCTCTGGATCCGGACAGGCCACCATTGGAACTTGAACTTAGCAACGTTTAACGTTAGAACGTTATCTAGTGAGGGAAGTCTAGCTGTATTATTCGAGGAGCTAGAAGGCATTAAATGGGATATAATAGGGCTGAGTGAGGTTAGGAGGACAGATGAGGCCTATACTGTGCTACAGAATGGGCACGTCATTTGCTATCGGGGCTTGGCAGACAGAAGAGAACTGGGAGTAGGGTTCCTAATTCACAGAAACATAGCTGGCAACATAGAGGATTACTATAGCATTAATGAAAGGGTGGTAGGCATTGTAATTAAGCTGAATAAAAGATACAAAATGAAGGTAGTACAGGCTTACGCGCCTACATCCAGCCATGATGACGCTTCAGTTGAAAGCTTCTATGAAGACGTGGAATCGGCAATGAGTAAGGTGAAAACACAGTATACTATAGTAATGGGCGACTTTAATGCAAAGGTAGGGAAGAAGCAGGCTGGAGACCAGGCAGTAGGAGATTATGGCATCAGCACTAGAAACGCCAGAGGAGAGCTACTAGTAGAATTCGCAGAACGCAATAATCTACGTATTTTGAATACCTTCTACCGAAAACGAGAAAACCGCAAGTGGACATGGAGGAGCCCTAATGGCGTAAATAAGAACGAAATAGACTTTATAATGACTGCACACCCAGGAGTCGTGCAGGATGTGGAAGTGGTTGGCAAGGTAAGATGCAGTGACCATAGAATGGTACGGGCTCGAATCCGCCTAGACTTGAAGAAGGAACGACAGAAACTGATACGCATGAAGCCAATCAATGAGCTAGCACTGAGAGGGAAAGTACAGGAATTCAGAGTGTCACTGCAGAACAGGTACTCTGCTCTTAGCGAGGAAACCAACCTTAGCGTAGATACAATGAATGATAATCTGACGAGTATCATCACGGAGTGTGCAGTGGAAGTTGGAGGCAGGGTAGCTAGACAGGACACCGGCAAGCTTTCCCAGGAAACGAAGAACCTAATTAAGAAGCGTCAAATCATGAAAATGTCAAGTACAACAGACAAAATAGAACTGGCAGAGCTTTCGAAGCTGATTAATAGACGTAAAGTATGCGATGTAAGAAGGTATAACATGGAGAGAATTGAGCACGCTCTGAAAAACGGAGGAAGCGTCAAAGCAGTGAAGAGGAAACTTGGGATAGGCAAAAGTCGGATGTATGCACTAAGGGACAAAGAAGGCAAATTAACTACCAATATGGATAGGATAGTTAAAATAGCGGAGGAGTTTTACAGAGATCTGTACAGTAGCCGAGACAACCACGACCTTAATACTATAAGAACTAGCAGTAACCCAGATTACACCCCACCGGTAATGATAGAAGAAGTCAGAAAAGCTTTGGAGAGCATGCACAGAGGCAAAGCTGCTGGTGAGGATCAAGTAACATCAGATCTGCTGAAAGATGGAGGACAGATTGTGTTAGAAAAACTAGCCACTCTATTTACGAGGTGTCTCTTGACGGGAAAAGTACCAGAGTCTTGGAAGAACACTAACATCATCTTAATACATAAGAAAGGAGATGACAAGGACTTGAAGAATTACAGGCCGATCAGCTTGCTCTCTGTAGTATACAAGCTATTTACAAAGGTAATTGCTAGCAGAGTAAAGAAAACATTAGAATTCAATCAACCAAAGGAACAAGCAGGATTTAGAACAGGCTACTCAACAATTGACCACATTCATACTATCAATCAGGTAATAGAGAAATGCTCAGAGTATAACCAACCACTATACATAGCCTTCATAGATTACGAGAAGGCGTTTGATTCAGTAGAAATATCAGCTGTCATGCAGACACTGCGGAATCAGGGCGTAGATGAAATATATATAAACATTCTGGAAGAAATCTACAGGGGATCAACTGCTACCATAGTGCTTCATAAAAAAGCAACAGAATACCAATAAAGAAGGGTGTAAGGCAGGGGGACACAATCCCTCCAATGGTATTCACTGCGTGCTTACAGGACGTTTTCAGAAGCCTAGAATGGGAACAGTTAGGGATAAGAGTTAATGGAGAGTACCTCAGTAACCTGCGCTTCGCCGATGACATTGCATTGCTGAGTAACTCAGGGGACGAATTGCAACTCATGATTACGGAGTTAGAGAAGGAGAGCAGAAAGGTGGGTCTTAAAATTAATCTGCAGAAAACGAAAGTAATGTACAACAACCTCGGAAAGGAGCAGCGCTTTGCGATAGGTAATAGTGCACTTGAAGTTGTAAAAGAATATGTCTACTTAGGGCATGTAATAACCGCAGAGCCTAACCACGAGATTGAAGTAACCAGAAGAATAAGAATGGGGTGGAGCACATTCGGCAGGCACTCTCAAATTATGACAAGTAGATTGCCACTGTCCCTCAAGAGGAAGGTATATAACAGCTGTATCTTGCCGGTACTTAGCTACGGAGCAGAAACCTGGAGACTCACAAAGAGGGTTCAACTTAAATTGAGGACGACGCAGCGAGCAATGGAAAGAAAAATGGTAGGTGTAACCTTAAGAGACAAGAAGAGAGCAGAGTGGATTAGGGGACAAACGGGAGTTAAGGATATCATAGCTGCAATACAGAAGAGGAAATGGACATGGGCCGGGCATGTAGCACGTAGACAGGATAACCGCTGGTCATTAAGGGTCACCAACTGGATTCCCAGAGAAGGGAAGCGGGGTAGGGGGAGACAGAAGGTTAGGTGGGCAGATGAGATTAAGAAGTTTGCGGGTATAAATTGGCAACAGCAAGCACAGGACCGGGTTAACTGGCGGAACATGGGAGAGGCCTTTGTCCTGCAGTGGACGTAGACAGGCTGATGATGATGATGATGATGAACAAAAATGAGGCCCCTCGATTAAATAACATTTCCTTAATCAGTCGATAAGGTAATACGCTACAATTTCTGTAGCACGAAATCGAAGTCAGGGGACGAGAGAGTTTCTTCGTTCCAAGTTATTGGTGCCTTAACGCTACAAACTGCTGCCGAAAAAAAAATCATGAAGAGTTCAGGCGAAAAATTCACCTGTGCCTAAAATACTCCCTATTCAGAGCGCAGCTTCGCATTGAGGCAACACCAACTGTGCTTGAAGTTTTGTCTATGCGGAGTTGTGGCGGCGTAACATTCGTCACATAACGCTGCAGAAACTTCCAGCGATCGAGTGCTACGCACACCACTCTGTGCCTAGCAGGTGTCGCGGACCAAGCGAAACGCCGACGGTCCCGTTAGGATTAGCGAAACCAGCCGTATGGTGCGCGTGCCATCCCTTCATGCGCACGAACTCCGACCGAGGGCACAGCACGCGTGATGGAGGAAAAAAGTGAGGTTAGAGGACAATGACTCGTGATATCGACAGACTCCGCATTCGCTCTCGTTCGTTCTCGTTCGTTTTTTCGGGGAAGAAGCTTCTTAATGCGGCACCCGTTCGTCCCTCGTCACAGTCGTAGTGCGTAACCAGTCTTACGTTCTGATCTGCAAGGTGGTGCCGGTAGGAGATTTCTTCTGTGCGTTGTTGAACAATAAAAGTTTCGCAGCGTGCGCGTTAACTAAAAGCCGAATTCTCCTGTCTCTCATTCCCGATTAGCAGTCATTGGCATGTACATTGATGACTATCTGACAAGAAAGGGTTGCTACGTTATACTCGCTGGGTGTAACCTCCTTAGTTTTAGAAAGGTTTAGCAAGCGTTGAGCCGCAGTGCCATGAATACAATGAACTAGTATATACCATGAACTCGAGGTGGTTAAAGGTAGGAAGTAGATAAGAAGCGCAAGCCGTAAGAAAGTGTGCGTGTGCCACCTCTATAGTTTAGTCCTTGGAATGTCCGCTGGATGGCGGTGCTTCTATATGCGGAATATATGACGAAAAGATGCGAGATGGTGGTACTTGGAGTGTTGACTAGATGGATGAACGGACACACAGACAGATGCATAGACAAACGCACGGATGGCTGCACCGACGGATGGACGCATGGACGGACGCAAAGGCGGATGCATGGACGAACGAAGGGACGGATGGACGGGCGGACGCACGAACAGACGCACGCATGGATGGTCACACAGACGGACGCATGGACGAACGGAAGCAAGAACGAATGGACGGACGGATGCTTCACCCCATTCTCTATAATTCACCCCGTGGATATGCTGCCATTTTTTTTTCGTACTCACTTGCTTTATCGGTTACGCCGACGACGCCAACTGCGACAGTGACGCCGCTTAACACAAGAACGGGCGCCAAAGAGTTGCGCTCCAATAGCCGCAGCCAAATTCAGCGACCACTCACATGTGTGTTTGGGTGACATGCGTGTCAGCGCTATGTAAGTGTGTTTATGTGCGTCAGCGCTGTGTACTATCAACAGCAAGAGTTTGCAGGACGTTGGATGCAAAAGGGCAAATTTCTACGATACCGGTGCTTAATGCTTCTAATAGAGCTGGTGACTGTATAGGTCCAAATGCCAAGTGCAGTATGGAACATTTCGAAATTACATTCCCAGACAAAGCGGCAATCTAGCTTTATCGAACAGTTCGCTTCCCGCAAACTTTTGCTGTAGATGGCACATAGGTGTACCTGTCATTCGCTCTATCCTTTCTTCGTTGCGCTATGCATTTGGAGGTACGCGCCAGAGCCCCGGACCGAAACGGGACTTGAACTCAGACAAGAATGTTTATGCAACACTGTTTTCACAACTGTGCGCTTCTGGTGGCTATAATTAATAAATCGACGTTCAGTCCGCAAGAGAAGGCTATCCAATATCGAAGATTTTATCTCAAGCATATGTTCTCAGACATCTCTTGAACGCGACATGTATCTACAGTTTCGGTATTCGTTACACATTTAAGTCAACCCTGGATTAACTTGTCAGGGTAGCCACATATGCGTTGACAAGGCGCTGCTGTATTTACTGTAAAATTTCTTTTTATTCGCTCAAAGATATTTGAGCAAGTGGGTGTGGGGTCTTCAGTGCAGGGTTCAACTGGCTTTTGCGGCTCGCTGGGCTTGGTCGAGCAAAGCCAGCTGGCTTTGCCGATCCTTGCTAGCAAGCCAGGTCTCCCACAGCCTCGGTCGAGATGTTGTCCACCAGAAAGGGCAGCATTGACGTTTTGGGGCCATGATTCGCGATCCCACGTAATGTCGGCGAGGGTGGGCCGTTCGCCACACAACAGACAGCTGCGTGCGTATATTGTGGGAGTTACCCGGTGGTTTCTTTGTAAGTGAGGGAGGGTATACGTGTTGGTCTGTACTGGACGCTAATCACGCGCCTCCTCTCCGGTAGGATCCGGATGGGGATGACTATTTTTTGTCGTTCTTCTATTTGGTTTTTGAGGCGTGAAGTTATGGGGGGTTCCTCGAGGGTGGCGGCTGGTGGTAGTCATATGCTTATTTTGCGAGCAAGCCGGTCCGCCCTTTCGTTTCCCCCAAGTCCCGCATGTGCGGGGCACCAAGGTATCGCATGCGGGTTTTGTAGTTGCTTCCCCAGAATTCTCATAACTGCCCTTGGAATTGCCTCAGGCTTAAAAACGCGGCACGTTGATTGATAGTCTGTAATCGCAATGGCCGAGTCTCCTTTTTGTTCTGCACATCTGATTAGCATAGCCAAAAAAAAAACTTCAAATGGCCTCCACGATACCGAATAATTTTGAGTGAAAGCTCAGGAGAGGAATTATGATGCCAGGGTGTTAATGTGTACCGTTTTTCTCACTGGAACTGTAATATATTGCCAAAGAGTATACCAAGCTCTTTAGTTCAAAGGTTTGTTTACTCGCCGTTACGTAGGAAACCATTGCTGAAATGCTTTAGGTACCAAGAAAACCGGACTTAACATTTACTGAAAGTACGTACAAGCTATCTCTTTCGTTCGCGCGAAACGTAAGTTGAGAATGTCCATTCAACGGTTCGAAAAAAAAACGGAAGCAAGGGGAAGTTGGAAGCTTGCAATGAAAAAATTCGTAAAGAGGCATTGTGTCCACGAACCGTTGTTTTGACATGCGGACATGTCTTGTTCAAGGCTGGCATGCCTTGAGGAAGGAAGGCCCACTTGTCGAAATTTCGGCTCGAACAAACAACTCCCGTATGTAACTTCTTTCATTCAGTGGTCGTTACTTGTAGTATAGGAGGACACGTTATTCGTCGACCCGGCCCTAATGTAGGCGTACCTTACTACGGGGCAAGACAGCAAGGCGACGAAAAACTACCGTCCCAATAATGAAGGGGGTAAAAAAAAAAACGGATATGTCTACTTACCAGTCGCACGGTTACGGCTCAGAGCCCTGGAGGGAATGACGTTTCGGTGTTTCCACTGATTGATCGGGTCCTTGGCTGACGCTGAAGCAAAGTAATGAGAAGAAAGAGAAGAGCTTGGGTTCCCACGGCACCAGAAAACAATCCAAGCGTCTGCGTCGAACGGGGGTGGGGCTTTCAGTATGGGAAGTGCAGATGGAAGACGGGCTCAGACGAAAGTGGCGTACGCCGGCAAAACGAAACGACAGGCGCTCCTGGCGACCGAGGCGGACCGCAGGCGAAAGTGGCAGAGATGGACGGCACGGATGGTAACAAGTACGCGAACACAATCACAAAAACACAACCGGCGGGCTTCACTGCTACTTCGGTACGAGAACCGATGCCCGTGTCCTTGGTAACGTGGGTTTCTAATGTAGCAGGTTTAGGCGATGTTCTGTAGGCGGCAGCGAAGTAACGTAAAACACGAGGGTCTGGCTAAGAGCTGACTGGTTAACGCTTGACTGTCCGCAAGCGGTACGTCAGCGTTGTTCCAGAACACACCGGCGAAAGTAAGAAAGAAACGATGGTCACGATGTACGTGCACACGTGTAACAACGAGAATAGTGCTCTTGTTTCTGGTCAACTTGAAAACAAATCACCGTGCGCACAGTTTTTTCAACACCTCAACGGCCCACTTCATGAACGTTTATGGTCCAGTAATTGAAATCTCGATGAAACACACCAACGACACGTTATAGCGGAGACACCAAGAGTCGGCACAGGTAAGTTGACGTTTCTCGGAACGAGTAAATTATCGCGCGTAAGCCGCAACAGATGGTCAACGGAGTAAGCGCACACAGCGGTAACGGATTTTGCCGAAGGGAAGCGCCATGTAGGACTCATCCGCTCCTGGAGCAGACGTAGGAGGTTATGCTCAGTGGTCCGGTGCCAGCCCAGGAGCTGTGATAGATGAAGCCGATGAGCCTCCTTGGTCAAGGTTCGAATCCTTAAACTTTCGGTGCCATGCAAAATAAAAGGCCTCTCAATCAACTACGGCGCTGTTTGTTGATGTATCGGAACGAGCTCGTACGTAGGCAGCAGACACAGTCTTATGAAGTTTTACACGGTGTTCTGGAACCAACTTATGAGCCGTGGTAAGAGCTGATAGGCCTCCTCCGTGGACGAGATTCAAATCCCAGAGGTTTGGCGTCATTCAGGTAAAGGCTTGCAATGGACTACGACGCTGTTTGCCAAGGTGTCGAGACGAGCTCCATTGAAGGCAACGGTACGCATCCTCTGCAGCCAGCACGAGCGCGAACAGTCTTGACAAGCACGCCGGCGCGTAGGTCTTGCCGGCGACGCTGGTTCTTCCCGTGCACCCCGACGGTGCTCGCTCTCTCGCGTCTGCGACCGGTGCGGTCGGGTCCCGTGTCGCGTTTGGCAAGCGTGTAGGCCGCCGCCGCTCCGGAGGCTTTTCCGGAGGACAGAGAAAGGGCGGCCCTCGGTAGGAAAGAAAGAAGCGCGCCGAAGCACCCACTCCTTCCTTTCCAACTGGAAAACTGGGAGAAGAGAGCATCCGCCGCGCTGGCCCCGGCTGGCGTTTTGCGGTGAGAGGCGCGAGAGCAACACCCTCCTCCGTACTTGCTCGTCGTCGTTACTCTCGCGCACGAACGTGCGCGCACGTGTGTGTATGTGTCTGTATGTATGTGCGCGTGTAGTACATCTATCTATCTATCTATCTATCTATCTATCTATCTATCTATCTATCTATCTATCTATCTATCTATCTATCTATCTATCTATCTATCTATCTGTCTGTCTGTCTGTCTGTCTGTCTGTCTGTCTGTCTGTCTGTCTGTCTGTCTGTCTGTCTGTCTGTCTGTCTGTGTGTCTGTCTGTGTGTGTATGTGTGTCTGTGTGTGTGTGTGTCTGTCTGTATGTCTGTGTCTGTGTGTGTCTGTCTGTATGTCTGTGTATGTGTGTGTCTGTCTGTATGTCTGTGTCTGTGTGTGTCTGTCTGTATGTCTGTGTCTGTGTGTGTGTGTGTCTGTGTGTGTCTGTGTCGGTGTTTGCGCCCATCTCTTTTCGACCTCAAACTTTGTAGTTTTGTCCAGTTAAACCTCCTCCTTTTTTTTCTCCAATGTAAATGTTATTTTTTATTTTTAACTTTTACGACGACTTCACCTTCTTTTGCAAGTCTCTCGGAATCAATGCACTCGGTTGCTGCTGAATTTTAGCTTTCGTCGCTTCCCCTTTATACGGTGCAGTGTGCTGTAACGTCGCACCGGCCTCATTCAGATTGAGAGTGTATGGGGAATTTTGCAGGGCTGCATGGCAATTGTAGCAGTATTTCTGTTGGTGTTATTCTATTGATAACTATTCGAAGATTGAAGACTGGCTTAGTGCACGGCATTGTAGCTAGCGTGAACGCGATTGCACGCTGTTTTTCTTCTGTGTAAATTGGCATACTGTGAATATTTGAAAATTGTTAGGACCTTGACCACTTTATTTTGCTTCATTGGCTACCTGGCTGATAGTTTTTATTAGGGAGATAGATAAAAACTCAAGCAATATGGTTAAGGCAGGAAGCTTGACAAGGCGAAACTCCGCAACGACTAGACACGATGTCGTCACATGTGGAGTGAACTTAATTTTAATTACACAGCATTGCTAGACTACATTGCTCTCAGTGTTTCTTCAATGTGCCATAAGGCAGCCCTCCTAAATATGCAAAATAAATGTTGATTTATTTTTTCTACCCTGCTGTGGGAAAGGGCATGGAAACCTGATGGATGAGAGGAAAAAAAATCTTAAAGAGACAGATAGGAAGACATATTTGGAGACATACCGGAAGACTTACCTGGAGGTAGGAGATATTGCTGAAGACATACGTGGAGGTGTTCGGAGTAGCTCTGCAGAACTGCGGTTATGAATCAGCTGCATTGCCTTGCTCTGCTGCTACAATGTAAGCGGGCGGTCATGGAGTAACAGAGTCGGGGTGCTTACCACAGGCTCTGGTTTGCGAACATCTGCTAGTCATTGGTCTGGGGACTTGGAGGATAACAGGACAACACGTGAATCTTTAAAGATGATTGAAAAGCTAAAATGGCTGTTTTAAAGAAGTTAAAGTGGCACGAAGAGCTTCCAGCTATGTAGCTGTGGCATTGGTCATGTGGCGGTAATGTTGACGCCTGTAGATTGAGTCTATGCATGAATACATCAAGGACCTCAAGGTAACTAGATTTGGCAGGCTGTAGTGACGACATTGTTTCCTGCAAGCGCCCAGACTGTGAAGAACAATTCAAGCGAAGTGAAGGAGGGGGAGGGGGGGGGTGGACTTCAACAAAATGTGAGTTAACGTGGTCGTTTGGAGGGAAGCTTTTCACATGTCCTTTTTTATCATATTTTTCGAAGGAGATTAACTTTGGTATTCGAGAAACGTTATAATATCGATCTTCTGATGACTAAACGCTGAACGTAGATATCTAGGAATACTTTAAAAACGATGACTATTTGGAATGCCTCAGGAAACGAGTCTTTACACCAGTCGTATCTGTGTAGCTCATGAACATACTTCTCCAGAAAACGTTAACATAAATGACTTGGGACGAAGACAGTCGAACCCCGGCTGTGGCGGCTGCATTTGCGGTGGAGGCGAAAACGCTGTAGGCCCGTGTGCTCAGATTTGGGCGCACGTTAAATAATTCCAGGTGGTCGAAATTTTCGGAGCTCTCCACTACAGCGTCTCTCATAATCACATGGTGGTTTTGGGACGTTAAACCGCACATATTATTATAAGACGATCACGCGCGGGGTAGACCGTTTGTGTCCTGAGGGCCATTTGTTTGAAGATGAAGGTGAACATGAAGACTCTAGAGGAAGCAGCTATCAAGGAGAACTTAGTGAAGTAGCGATGAAGGTACTCAAACCAGTGTAAGAGAGGGTGAGAGAGATACAAAGAAAACCACCGAGATTAGCCACATTAAAAGCCCGGTTTGCTACTGGGGATTCGGAATAGTGTAATAGCATCTGCCGCATGCGGAGACGGTAACTTTTCCAGATGTCACCACAATATCACTTTCAGTGCGTATGTACTGATTGAGTCCTTGAAGGATGGCGTGACAAGTGTAGTCACCTCACACATCGGCCGCTCAAGTTCATACGTCAAGCAAAGCCACATTGTAGCTAAGAAGTGATTGCCTCAGGATACGGCTCCAGGACCGATCATCGGAATAGAAGAGAACCGAAAAGCCTTCCGAGACCTGCAGTTCTTAAGTATGTTGTTAAGCTTTCATAAGACACTCTTCTGCACCTGCGCCTTCCTTTTATATATATATATATATTGTGAGCATTAGTCTTACGTATTTCATATTATCATATTTACATAGTCATCATCATCAGTCTGACATGTGTTGTGGGGCAGAGGCTCGGCGAGTAAAAGAAGTGCCTTGCCGCCAAAACGTTGCCTTACATTATATATTTTCGCTTTCATCTCTCTGCCTTCTAATAAATTCTCACTCACTCACTCGCTTTCATCTCTCTTACCTCACTTTTGATACGGGCATGGCTTCACTCGACTCGGGTCGTGCTCGCTTTGTGTCGGCCTTTCTCGCGGGGTCACGTCTTCGTCGTCGCTTTCGCGTTCGACCATCGTCACCCTTTAGTTTCGACGGCCGTGCGTCGGAGAAGCGGCCACCTTGATCCCGGCATAGAAGAAGGAAAAGTCAGGAGGGAACGTTTCGCATTCCTATAGAAAGAAAGAAGGAGAAAAAAAGAAACAAACGAACAATGAGTGAGGGAGTGAGACAGCAACAGAAAGAAGTAATGGAGTAATTACACTGAGAGGTTATGCATGGATGGATGAATGAATGAGGCAAGGACAGAAAAAAGAAATGAAAGCATTATTGAAAGAAAAATTATATGAATTTGACAATCGAATTTGGCAATAACAAAAGAAAGCAAATATTGAAAAAGAACGAAAGGGAGAAAGAAAGTGAGAGAGAGAGGAAGAAAGAGAGAAAGAAAGCAACAGCAAGAAAGTACAACAGCAACGCAAACGCTGAAGGCTCTCTTGCCCCCATTTTCCCTATAGGGCAAGAGCTATGGAATTTTTCTCTTTTTTTTTACTTCTCACTTTCGTCCCTCTTACATCATTCTGGATACTTGGATGGCTTGACTTGTCCGCGGTCGTGCTCGTTTTGCGTCGGCGATGCCTTTCTCGCGGGGTCACGTCTTCGTCGCTTTCGCGTGCTTTCGCAGAAGCGGCACTTGGGTGCCTCGCCTATACCTCGCGTGCTCTGCTCCAGAAACGAGAGCTAACTTTGCTGTTGTTTTCGTTTAAATCATATAATTTCATCTTTTTTGTTTGAAGCCTTTCTCCGCGGCCTCGTGTCGTCTTTGAGCCGACCCCAAAGAGGGCGAGACCTGTCGTCGTTGGCGTCGTTGCTCTAAAGATTGGATGCGACGCCGCGCGCATCTAAGGTCGCGGTTTATAGGTGTCTCGGTTAATGAACTACGCACTAGAGTGACGAAATATTGAAGCAACATAGAATACTTTAATTTACCGAAGACGTCAACACCCTATCTTGACCCCTTCGTCATTCACCCGTGTCGACATTCAACCAAGAATTTTACTGTTCATCGCGCGATTGACCTGTTTTCATGCGTAATTTGTTTTCTTAGATTTGTTTTTTTAGGAGCGCACGAGTCACCACCTTTGAATTCCAAGGTTGGTGGTTCGAAACCCACTGACAAAAACACTGCGTTTTCGTTCACTTTCATTCTAAGTTAGGTCGTAATCGCTGCACTACAACTATAGAAGACTCTAACAGTGTGTTTAATGCTTTGTTATTTTCCCTCTTCATTTCTGTTTGTTGCTTCTCTCTTTCATCTTCTTTTATTCTCCTGTAACCCTTTCTCCCGCACAGGGTAGCCGGCCGGTCTGAGAACTGGCTAACCTTCCTGTCCTTCTTTCCTCGTCCTCCTCGTTCTCCTAGTAAAATCTATAAACGCCTTCCTTGACTTATTTCTTTCTTCGTTTCATTTATGTCCGTCACGGTGGCTCAGTAGTTACGCTGCTAGGCAGCTGATCCGAAGGTTGCGAGTTTGATCTCGGCCGCGGTTTAGTCTTATTTCGATGCAGACAAAATGGAAGAGGCCCGTGTCCTGTGCATGCAATGTCAGTGCACCCTAAGAAAGGCCAGCTGGTTGAAATTTCTGGAGCCCTTCACTACGGTATATCTCATAATGATATCGTGGTTTCCGTACGTTAAACTCCCGATATTGGTATCGTCCTTGGCTTAATTTTATCTATTTATTCACTTCAGTACCTCTATCACCTGAAGTCGCTGTTTTAACGAAGTAGTTTCTAACAACCACAACGACGATGACGACGGCAACAAAAGTTCCTCGAACAATTTTGTCTATCATATTGATCTTTACATGCGTGTTTAGCTAGAGATACAAACTTATTTTCTATTCTACATTTTTTTCGCGTAGCAGTATGACCACCACGGTGTGAGGTTATTGAGATCAATCCTGATTCTTTGATAATCATGCACATTGTTACTTTAGTTTGATGTTCTCGAATGTAGGCCCGTGTGCTCAGATTTGGGTGCACGTTAAAGAACCCCAGGTGGTCGAAATTTCCGGAGCCCTCCACTACGGCGTCTCTCATAATGAAATGGTGATTTTGGGACGTTAAACCCCACAAATCAATCAATCAATTGATGTTCTCGAAGAAGTAAACGTTCACGCTAACACCGAGATTTCTCTTCTGACAACAGTTAAAGAACTTCGGACCGAGGAATCACGATTGATAACTTGGCCGACAGGCCCTGAAACCAAAATTAAACACTGCAGTTGTACAGTCGTCAGCAACCTTAACTTGAACGCTCTACAGCGTGGCCAGGACTGCAGGGTGTGACTGGTGCCAGCCGCAAAGCGCTGGGCACTGTTTGCGAGATAATAGCTCGACATGCGTTCGTAGAATGTCAACATGCATAGATAGACATCTCGGCAATAGACACAAAAGCTACGCGGCGCTGGTGCAAATCACATAATTTCGGGACACACTGCATGTGGAGTCTTCGTTTTATGCTTGCTGAAAACTGTAAATACCACAGCGCAGACTTGGTTGTTAGGCGCGCCGTTGTGTATTTAGTGCGCATTTAATTTGACCATCTAGTACGTGTTACAGCCGTATTAATGGGACCCTGAACGACCCCTGAAAATGCAGAGTCAAACGCGTTATTATTTCCTGGAGTTTTCCGCCGCGGTGGTCTATAGTGGTATACGGTGCTCGAATGCTGACTCTAAGGTCGCGGGAGCGAATCGCATCCATGGCGGCCGCATTTTGATACGGACGGAAAAATGCTGGACGCCCATGTGCTTGGACTCAGGTTCGGCATTTCGGAACACCAAGTGGTCGAAATTTCCGGGGCGCTGCACCTATACGGCGTCTCCCGCGATTCTATCGTTCTTTCGGGTTGTAAAGCCCCAAGTTATTGTTACTTCTCTCCTGCCGTTCGCCGTCTTTTCGACACGATTCTCGACGCCAGCACTCCGTTCACGTGGCGTCACCAGAAAAGAAGCTCTTGATTGGTCCATGCACGAGAAATGTCAGTTCTGAAATGTCTCCCACGCGTCCGTGCTTCGTAGTCTTACACAAGTTTAGCCTCGTCTCGGCTGACTATCATGCACGATCAACTGATGTCACTTCTTCTTGTGCGTTTAGCCTAAACACAGGACTATAACAGCGTGTAGCCTAAAAGAGAGAAATATAGAGGGTCTCAACTCTGACTGCTGACATTGTCAATGTGTCTTATGAATAAATAAGTTGCGAGAAGGCGATAGATGTTGTAGGAAGGGCAGCGAAGGGGAAAAAGAAGCCACTCTCTCTTCTTGCAGCTCAGAGTGGTTTAACGCGCCGCAGTTAATCGCACGGTACCCGGCATACATGCAGCGTTTGGAAGAGGATGCAGCGCTATACCGATGCATGTCGCTTGCGTCCCCCAACTTATACCGTAGTCTGCGGGGAGACGTAACGTCTCCTTATCGAGAAAGTAATCTCTCCTAAAAAAAGTAATCTTATCTAAAGTATCTCCAAGCAAAGAGTCTCGATATTCCCACTAAGCGTTCGGAAGCGTGCGAGGTCACATTGCGAGATAGGAGTTCAGTCAAATTCGAGTCACGTTGTTGGAATTAGCTCCAAAAATGGATCGGAAATTCTTCTCACGGGCGGCGAGCAGCACCGGCATGGCAGTTATTTGCAGGATAAAGAGAAGAGAAAGAGAAGACATTGGCGCTTGCAATGGTCGAACAGTATAAAGAGAGAAAGAGAGGAAGAAGGGGAAAGGGAGAGAGACCTGACACAACGAGGCTTTCAACCGCTCCCAACGTATATGTACCACCCGGACGCAGAACATGTCAGTCGCCAGCGGCGAGGTGGCGCAACAATTCAGTTTTCGTGCCGCACGTTCCGTGCTTTATAGTTGACAGTGTTAATCTGTGCTAAAGTAGCGGGCCAGAAAACGAATTCAGGCCGACCTCTCAGATTTTCTGCCACAATAAACATTTCACGCTCTCTCTCTGTCTCTCTAGGCGAGAGAGAGAGATTGGCCAGTCCAGCTTATAATAAGCCAATATGGGCTTATTTCACTGCCGGGTCACTTGGTCTCCAGTCGCATACCCTGGGCTTATTTGCTTTTTTTCTTAGCAAATGTAGTTATATTAGTGAGCATCACGTTCACTAATGGCGCGTTTTTTATTAGCTCTAATAGCGTGGCTGTCAATTAAATTGAGTAGTTGAGCGATGAAGTCTAACGTACGTTAATCACGCACCGGCAAATGAGCATCCAAGCGAATGGAGGCTTCCTTGAATACAACGTTAAAAAGTAAATATCGGCTTTCGTTTAATGTTGCACTTATTTTCACTGTTAAACCTACTTTGAGGGACATTTTAATAATGAAAAAAGTTTTTCAATACTGAAAAATTCATTCAATACCAGCTTCTGTGGGATTTTTTTTGTGATCACTGTTTGCTTGTTAGATAGATCAATGGCACCTGGTAACCCTGGTACCAATAGTATACTACCAATAATCAAGGGTCGCGTCAAAGGGTTGATGGGGTGGTGGGGCTGACCCCCCCTTCTCAGTTCCCGTCACCACGCCGGGCTTTATAATTACCTAAGTTCATGGTTAACAGTGCATGAGGACACGAACAAAACAAAACAACATATAACACAAGCGTGGTAGTTCAACAAAATGTTTACTGAGATCTTGAAAACCTGAATAAATGGATGATGTACTGTATTAAAAGTCCGGCAGATTCCTTTGGGTGAAGTGGGGGGGGGGGAAGAGGGCAAACAAAATGAGCTACCATAACTAGATTAATGTAGAGCCGGGACATGCCCGGGGGATAATAATGTGGTAAATACGGACGTATATAACTGTCGACAGATCTGGACGAGCGATTACGTATTAACTCCTCTAGGCTAGAGAATACCAGAATAGTCGGGGAAATTAGGGAGAGAACGCACAAACTTCACTGGAAGCAAAGAACGGTAATGAAACCGATTTAGTTACAGTCGCCAGTTTAGTTATCTGCTGGTTGAACTGTATGTGCGTTGGCTACTGATAAGAGGCAGTAGAAGAAATTATGACGTGAGCGGAGGAAAAAAAATTAGGTGGTATTGGCATTCTGAGAACTTGAACTGTGTTTTAAATGACTAAGGCACATGTAAAGGATGAAGGTCACTAAAAGTGAGATGCTTGTGTTATGGACGTTATCTTCATTTGGAAAGCTTCCCTGATTATTTTTTGTTGCACTCAATCAATCAATCAATCAATCAATCAATCAACCATCAGAAATGTCATTTGTGAAGTTGGGGGCCTCGATGTTACACCAATATTAATTATTTATTTATTTCATTCATTCCATGAACAAAAATTATTACTCCATCATATAACATCAATTATCTCTCTAGGTACGACGACCAAGCACATATTACACAGAAGTCCGCGTAATACGATTCTGCACGCAATCGTTGTCTATATTCGAGAAAATACGGGACGTAGACTCCGCGGTAGCGGCGCCCTTGATTCTCCCTGTCTGCTTGACTCGCCCCAACACACACACACCTTGTCCCGCCAACTGGGCCCGCTGGCGGTGGTTTTCTCTGCCACCGCAGAAGTGCGGCCCCTTGCAAAATCAACGGCGAGGCAGTCCCTGCGCCCTGGTCCACAGCGGCAACTGTGTATAGTGTACTCGCGTGTTGCGAGCAGTTGCGCGCCCCACGGTACATAACCTTCCGCGCCGCCACCCAGCGTGCCTACCTACCTGCACGTGAGTAAGCACGAACACGTGGCGTAGCATTAGCGCGTAGACGAAAGGCCGACTGACTCACGCATCCTGTTTTGCCATTAAGTGAGCCAGTGGCCTGGAATAAAGTGAGCCAGCAGCACCGGGTGCGCGTTCATATACCGTATAAATCCTTGAACCTGGACGCGCGCCAGGGAAACGATCAAGTTTTCACAGCTCGATGGGCTTAAAGAGTGTGTCTTTGAAGAAGTAGAGTGACGTGAAAGGGAGGCTACTACTGGCTGTTGGTTCTGATCGAAACGAAAGCTCTGCTGGGTGCACGTGATTCGAGCTTCAGAATCGCACAGTACGTGGACATGGAATGTAATGTGGGACAATGGCCAGCTGCCAAGGCACACATAGAAATAAAAGCTCTGCAGAAGTAAATGCCAAGAACACGCATATTCAAGTGTACCGACATCAACTGGCATGAATTGCGATTATGAGAAAAAGGAATGTTGTTTCTTTTCTTTCTTCTTCTTATGTGATTGGTAAAGGGAAAAGAAGAGAAAAGTGAGCCCCGTAACTGTCTGCATCAGAGTGCGACACCTCAACAGTAGCTCACAAGGGAGGGGGGTAAGGAGGGATTAAAAGGATACGATTAAAATGTATATAGAGAGAGAGGGAAAAGAGAGCGAGGTGCAGGGACAGCGAGCGACGGAAGTAAAGAGGAGATAAGAAAGATGGACATGGTCGCAGAAGTTCGAGGACTGGGCACCACTCGGCGAGAGCTCTTGTCGGCGTCAGCAGATGGCGTAGGGGGAGCCCAGTCGGCCGGAGCTGCACTGTCGTCGGAGATCGCGGGGCACAACCGGTCGGCATGAAATCCAGCGAGCGAGTCCGAATGTTGTTTACGTAGCCGCCGTGACCATACGACTCGCAAGACTTGAAGATTGACCACCCAATGCTCAACACGTTACACAGCATGCTGCAGAAGGGATGAAGGAAGGAACCAAAAGGGCACAAGGCAGAGAAGCTGAACAGAAACATGTCTGGTTGTCTACTACGCACTGAGGGAATGGGAAAAAACTCTGCGCACGCCTATGGTTGTCTACCTCCCCACCTCAAACTTTACGTACTTCAACCAGCGTTGCCCCGCATGTAACCAAGGAACGACATCATGTGATGACTTGTGATGTGATGACGTCACGATGACGTCAAGTGACATTTATCTCCTCGCCTCATTCTATATGTGTGTGCTCTTAGAGGCACACCGAATGGTTCTAATCACTCGGTGAGCCTCGCGGTTATGTAAATTCAGGCGTGAACTGTGATACGGGCAAGAAAGAGAAGGACACGAACGCTTGCAATCAAATGAAAGCTTTAATAAACAAGCAAGAAAACCTAACTGGCTAGCTTTGCCGCGTCACTTCAGATTGTGTGATCATTGGTACCGTTCGTCTTCAAGCTGGAACCCGCCGCGGTGGCCTATCAGAAATGGTGCTCGAATACTCACCAGGCGGTCCTGGTATTAAATCCCGGACACATCTTGATGAAGGCGATATCGCTCAAGCCCGTGCATCTAGATTCAGGTGCACATTAAAGAACCCCATGTTCGCGAAAATTTGGGTGCCCTTCACTACGGCTGCCTCTCACGATCATACCAGTATTTTCAGGGCGTAAAACCTTGAAAATTCTAAATGGCGATTTGAAACGGGACGCCGGATTTTTCGACCAATGAGCCGCACACGGTTTTCGCCTTGATATACAGATCACACGGTGCACTAAAGACTGCGACTTTCGTGGGAGGATGAGCTAAATGTTAGGCGCAGTTGGAGCACCAACTCTCGCTCCCTCTCTGCGTCCCTGTCGTTGCCAGTGGGCGAAAGTGGCAGGCTAGCGTGGAGAGCAAAATCGTGCAAGAACAAATGGCCAGAGCTGCCGTGTAAAGATGGGTGGCGGGGGAGAGGGACACGGCGATTAACGAGGCGTCGCGAACAGATGCGTCGTATACGAGCGAAGGAGGAAGAAGCCCGGCGAAAGTGCACGACGAAAGAAACGTTGGCACGGGTGGGTATAGCAGTGCGAAGCGCAGGCAACGGAGTCTGTGCGAGTGCGTGGTCTCACCGCGTGGGTATCTCGGAATGGGGGCGACGCGTAGTACAACAACGGCACGGAGATGCGACGCGACGAAGGTGGCTGCGAGGTTTTTTGTCGCTTCGGGAGCAGGTGCGAGTCGCGAGGTCGTTCCTTCTTTTAAACGAGGGTGGAAAATGCGTGATGAAAAAAAAATGTACCGGAGTCTACTCGTGAGAAGGAAATGCTGTTATGTGCTCATTTGTGGCCGGGAGCTTTACGGAAAGATAACATGGTCTCTAATGAATTCGCCTAGGATGAGTCCAAAGTGAAAACCAACTTTATATTTTCTTCTATGTTGATGTACTAAACCTCCCCCTCCCTTCCCCGAAAGCTTTCCCAAGGCCTCCTTCATTTCTTTCAATGCCAGTGCAAACGCACCTTCCTCTACGGAAGCCGTCGGTCCACCTCAGTTCGGGGAGTGGTCGGGATGCGACGACGCAAGTTTGTAGTGCTGCTAGCGTCACACGTGTGTCCGAGCGCTCTACCACGGAGATGCGACAGACTCGTTTCTCTCTCCAGTATCGTACGTCTACCAGGTTTGTCCTTTCTTTGCTTCTTCTTTGTGGCTCGAAGCACAATGCCTCCACCGCCTCACGGCACTTCCTAATGTCGGTGCATGCAGCACAGCGTCACAGTGACGCTTCCCCTTTGGTTGCCCGCCTATAGAGCCACGAACGGTGACACGCTATCTCATCTCTTATCGAGATAGCGTGGCCGCCAACATTGTGCGTGAACACGAGGAATGCAAGACGCCGCCCCGTGGATCTGCACACAACTGAACAAAAAATTGGCAGCAGCAAGCACAAGACCGGGTTAACTGGTGGACCATGGGAGAGGCCTTTGTCCTGCAGTGGACGTAGTCAGGCTGATGATGATGATGATGATGATGATGATGATGATGATGATGAACAAAAAATACTTCATATGATTTCCGTCGTGAGGCACTGCCTGAGAGATTCTCTCCTTCATGACGGTAAAACACAAGCGAAGGCTAGGCAATGGGTGAGAGCAAGAAGGGCTTTAGGAGAAGGTGATAAAGGCTGCATCGGGCGCATGTGGCTGGCATTATCAAAATAGAGCAGGCACTTACTTGGCGCTGCTAATATGGTTTTGTATCGCCTTTAAGTTCGGATGCATTGCGCGCTTTCTGCACCTCAGCTGGTTCTGTACTGCCTCCATGATCAACCTCACCTTTGACCAGGCAACGATGTTACGTGACGACGTCATCAATGTGACTTTATGGTATGTGACGTCATAGGGACTTCGCTTTTGCCTCGTGGTGACGTCACTGAATTCGGCGTTCATCAACCTCATGATTACGCCATATGGTGTTTCCATGAAGTTATGATGCTTGTTTCCACTAATCTTTTTGACGCAGCCGACTCGGGGAGCCGATGGTACCAACGATCAAGTTTCGATTTTGATGGGACATCGACGGCCTCACATTAATAAGAAGAACCGGAACAACCGTAGATGTTAAGGAAGATCATTAACGAACAGAGTTACGCAACGCACCGAAAACGAAAAGATAAATAGAACTGACCCGTATGCAGGGTGTTAAATCACTGGGAGCTATCTATGACTGGTTTGCCCCAATGTGAATCTTCGGCTGGTTTGCCGCAATGCAAATGCCTTTAACTTTTGCGACCTTGGCCGTAGGTGACCTCATGCCAGTTCAACTGGCATGAGAGAAAGAAAGAAAGAAAGAAAGAACGAACGAACGAAAGAAAGAAAGAAAGAAAGAAAGAAAGAAAGAAAGAAAGAAAGAAAGAAAGAAAGAAAGAAAGAAAGAAAGAAAGAAAGAAAGAAAGCACTGTCTGCTTCGTTCCTTCAGACAATCGGGGTTCACTCATCCCTCGCAGGTCAGCCGGTCATGGCTGGCCGGAATCGAGATTATCTTGCTCATCGATGCCGCGCTTGCGCTCGCGATTACAGTGCTTCGGCGCCACCACCACCACTACCAAGCCCGTGTAGTGCTCTGCACTGCATTCTTATTCCGTTTCAATGTCGGCTAGCGGAAGTAATCTACGCGTGCTCAAGAGGGCGGCGGTTTTCAGATGACGGATAAGGAGCGCCGACCACTGCGGCTACCCCTAGGCCTATAAGATGAAGCAGAGAGAGAGAGAAAAAAAAAGCAGACTGGAATAAAGGAACGCCCCAAAGTTATCGTCCTGCAAAGCCTCGTACGAAACCGTTGTAGCCGCGGGCAGCATATTCAAGACGGAGGGTATGTGTAGAGGCCACGGTCTGAAAGAGGTTTATTGTTTAGCTTCGGGGGATTCGAAACTTTCGGCGCTGGTGCCGCCGGCCCGGCTGAGCTTTATAACGCTTTCAATAAGCGGGGGAATCTTTGTAAACGCCCTGCTACTCCTGCGACCGCCCGAGGCTCTCCAAAGATTGAGCATATTTTACGTCCGGACCTCCCCGTAGTTACTGTACCGTTATAACCGTGGAGCATCTTTTTCAGGATGGATGAAGACAGCAAGTGCAGCCGGAAAAGGGTCTGTTGCTTGGCTCTCGGGCGTTGCGAGAAAAGGAATTGTGGTATTTGAAACTTAGTTGATGTTTTCAATAAACAGGTTATGGATAGTGGGCTTGCTGCATCCTGTACACGTGCAGTTGAAGCGAGGACAACGGAGGCTTTAAGTCACAACGAACAATAACAATTTATTTTGAACTATATGACTCGTTCATCATCGTCAGTCAAGAAGCACGATAGCGAGGCCAGGACCATGATCTCGGACAGCAGTCATCGGCCGGCGCGGGCTGCAGCTTTTGTCCTTGGCAGCCAAGGCACCTGTCTCGTACGCATCGCGCTGGTGGCGCCACTGCTTGGCACGTGGCGTTATCGTGAAGTAGCCAATGTGCGTGGTTTGATTGATTGATATGTGGGGTTTAACGTCCCAAAACCACTATATGATTATGAGAGACGCCGTAGTGGAGGGCTCCGGAAATTTCGACCACCTGGGGTTCTTTAACGTGCACCCAAATCTGAGCACACGGGCCTAAATGTGCGTGGTTCTCACAAAGTGTAGCGTTGTAAGGCTACCTGCAATGGGGATCACCCTGTGGAGAGAGCGAGATGAAACGAAAGAGAACGGTAGAGGTTACGTAAACACTTTCTTCGGCTTGCAACCCTTCGGATGGGAATAGTAGAGTAACAGGAAGAGCGAGCAAGAGAGGAGGAATGAGTCATGTATTATATCTTGCACAACACTGCAGCTTAATTAGAGGTGCAAGCGTGACTCAGTCGATGCATTCTGAGCAGAAAAAAAAAGCAAGGACGACAAGCAGGCGGGTTTGTTTTCTTCGGCGCAGTATACCTCGATCATGAATCACCAACTGGCTCAGTCGTACACTTTGATGAACCAATCGGCTGAAGGTACTGCGAGAGGGCTTGCGTTGGTTTTCTGGACTGACAAGCTGCAACCAGGTATTTCACATTTTTTTCGTCATCATTACTCACTATTGTGGTTTAATTTACACGTGAAAACGTACACCAGGCATTATTTGATGATTCCCGGGGATTACGGTGCTTTACTGGTGACTTAGGTCGTCGCGGTGGCTTAGTGGCTAAGACACTCGGCTGCTGACCCCCTGGTGGCGGGTTCGCATTCCGGCTGCGGCGGCTGCATTTTTCGATGGATCCATTTTTTATGCTTGAAGCCCGTGTGCTCCCATTTGGGTGCACGTTAAAGAACCTCAGGTGGCCTCAAATTTCCGGAGCTCTCCACCACGGCGTCTCTCATGATCATATATATGGTGGTTTTGGGACGTTAAACCCCATATATCAATCAATCAATCAATCAATCAATCAATCAATCAATCAATCAATCAATCAATAATCAATCAAGCAATCAATTAATTAATCAATCAATCAATCAATTTCGCATTCATTCATTCTCATTCACTTATGGCATCGCATCATGGGGGAATACTTACCAGTGTCATGTTTCATCCGTACAACATTTACAAAATCGAGCTATTCGCGCTATTTTTAACTGTTCTCGCGACAGTAGCGCCGCTCCCCTTCTTCAATGCAATAAAATCTTAACTGTTAGCTATCTATTCAGGTTTAATCTAATTATGTTTCTGCATAAACAAATGAGAAATCAACTTTCTGCTAATTTCATTGATCCTAAGATGTTAGTTAATACTAACACAACCAGGTTTGCGGCTAATAATAACTTTTACTTCATAAGGTTCGTACTAACTATGGTAAATCATCGTCTCTCTTCTGTACCATCACCATATGGAATAATTTGCCCACTTCGCTAAAATGCAAAGTTTCTTTATTTTCATTTAAAAACTCATTAAAAGAGTACTTGTTAAATAGTTGATCTATCTTCTTCGTGTTGTTTTATGCTGTATTATTTGTTTTTTTTGATTCCATACATTTTTGTTTTCATTCTGCTTTATATATTTTTGTTTCCACTATTCTAACAGCTGCTTGTGCTTTTATTATTTGTAATCATCACCGAGGGTCCTGTTGCAGTCTTGTACTTTGGGACCCTCGTCTGTATATTTTACTCCCTGTAGCATCCTTTTATGACATGATAATAAACTGATTGATTGATTGAATGTGGACTTGTAGGTTGACGGGTGGAATCGCGGCTGCGGCGGCATCATTTCGATGAATGCGAAGTGCTATAGGCCCTTGTTCTCAGATTCAAGCGTACGGTAAAGAGTCCATCGTGGTTTAAATGATCAGGAACCCTGTACCAAGACGTCTCTTAAGGTCATAACATGTTTTTTTGGGACTTAAAACAGCAGCAACTACGATTGGGGTGGTGTTAATCACTGCTAGGTCGATCGTCAAGTCTGCTCAAGGCGTGACGAGTCTGGCTTTTGTCAATGATTAGATTAGATTTGTAGGGTTTAACGTCCCAAAACCACCATATGATTATGAGAGACGCCGTAGTGGAGGGCTCCGGAAATCTGGCTTTTGTCTTTTGTCAAAGAGGCAACATTCGTACCTCACCCTCTTCTGGCAATGTTATATATAAATGTATATGTAGTGGTTGTTTTTGAAGACTGTGTCACGCTTAGTACATGTCTATGGAGACGGTGTACTCATGCCTTGCGGTCATGCTACGTTTTCTTTTTCTTTGGATTTCCTTCCGGGCTGTACCGTGGCTTTATGGATTGTGAGTTTATGGGGAGGCGCACAGAAAAGAAATAACAAGATTGGAGACAAAGCAAACAAAAAGCATAAATACAGAAGGAAGGCGCGATAGAACGAGAAACTGGTTTCGGGGGCGCCCGACGCCGCCCAGAGTGCCCTCGTGAAGGCCAGGCAGAGGTGCACCAGTCGCCCCGCGAACCGGACCGCCGACGGGACTCGACCGACAGTGCCGACGCGTTGTCAATTGAAAGCGAGTGCCGCTTTCGGTCTGCTCCTACGCCGTCGCGTCTGACCTCGGGCGCTTGCTGCCTGGCGGGTCTTTCTTTTTACACGTTTTCGATCTCGTCGCTGCCGAAATGTTTGCTTGTTCCGCGTCCTTCCACCCTCAAAGTAATGTGGCGTTCGACTCTTCGGATAAGGAGAAGGGGGTAGGAGGAGAGCTAAGCTGGAGGCCCATATGTTGAGGACCCCAGTGATGGTTGAATGGTAGAAAGTCGGACTCCACTTCTGGCGTGTGCTTCGGGCTAATGTTGCAAAAGGGACCAGTGCCCATTTTGCCCTATGTGCCCTATGTAGTACGTGCCCCTTGAACGACAATAAATACGCCTCCACTGCTACCGTGTGCGTTGGTAGAACTGTGTAAAACGGGTAAATTGCCCTTTTTCAAATATATAAAGCCCCTTCAATGGCAGTAAGTCCGTCTCTACTACTGGCATGTGTGTCTGTACAATGATGCAAAAGGGGCAAGTGCCCTTTTGTCACGTATATAAGGTAAAAGGGGCAAGTGCACCATTTGCAGTATATAGTGTCTTTCGAATGGCAGTAAGTCCACCTCCACTGCCTGCGTGTGCGTTGGGGGAACGATGCAAAAAGGGCAATTGATCCTTTTGCCCTATATAATGGTCCTTGAATGGTTGCAGTAAGGCGGCCTCCACTGCAGGCATGTGCGTTGATGGAATGGTGCAAAATGGGCAAGTACCCCATTTGTCCTATGTAGTGCCCCTCAAACGGTAGTAAATCCGCCTCCGCGGTCGTCAAAAGGGGCAAAGAAAAGTATAAAAGGGTCAAGTAGCCCTTTTGTCTTGCATACTTGTCCTTTTTTCCTCCCCTACCGAAGCACATGCAGCAGTGGGAGTGGACTTGTCACAATTAAACCACCACTGGGGTCCTCAACACGTGAGCCTCCAGCTGAGGCCTCCTATGCGCCCCCTGCTGACGCACGTGATCTGGAAGCATGTGCCCTTTCTCATGCGTGTCGACACTCCCTTGTAGACGCACGTGAAGAGAAAAACGTAGTTTCTAGAGTCAGTAGTGCAACGTGAACAGGAACACAAGAACAAACAACGCATGGCTGTAGGACTGTCCTCCTCTCATGTGCTCTCGTCCCCTTCCCCGTCTCCCTGCGGTTCTGGCACCCCTGCACATGGACTACGATGATGTCGCGTAAGCGTCAAAGCAGGTGAGACAGTGGGGGGACACGTACACAGGGAGCACAGGTCGAGAATAGCAAGTGCAGCCATGAACCTACAATATCTTGACGTGGACGAGTTGGTTCGTACCTGGAGAAATGAAGTGCGACGTATACGCAAAAGAGAAGCGCTGCGCCCACCTGGGTCTATTTGAATCGGTGTCTTCTCTATATGTCTCTCTTGTATTCATGCAGGCGTCGGCAGGACTTTGTTTTGGGTGTGCAAACACATCGCGGCTGCAGAAGGAGTGGGGCGCTGATTCGGGAGGGGGGCAAGTGCTGGCGTGGCTTGAGGGGGGGGGGGTGTCCATTTTGCACCCCTCTGCTGACACCCTTGTGTCTTCGTATAAGTCGAGCTGCAATTCTCTGAGTCATCATCATCATCGTCAGCCTGGCTACGTCCGCTGCAGGACAAAGGCCTCTTCCATGTTCCGCCAGTCAACTCGGTCCTGTACTTGCTGCTGCCAATTTATACCCGCAAACTTCTTAATCTCATCTGTTCACCTAACGTTCTGTCTCCCCCTAACCCGCTTGCCTTCTCTGGGAATCCAGTTAGTTACCCTTAATGACCATCGGTTATCCTGTCTACGCGCTACATGCCCGGCCCATGTCCATTTCCTCTTCTTGATTTCAACTATGGCATCCTTAACCCCCACTTATTCTTTAATCAACTCTGCTCTCTTCTTGTCTCTTAAGGTTACACCTACCATTTTTCTTTCCATGGCTCGCTGCGTCGTCTTCAATTTAAGCTGAACCCTCTTTGTAAGCCTCCAGGTTTCTGCTCCGTAGCTAAGTACCGGCATGATACAGCTGTTATATACCTTCCTCTTGAGGTATAGTGGCAATCTACCTGTTATGATTTGAGAGTGCTTGCCAAATGTGCTCCACCCCATTCTCATTCTTCTAGTTACTTCAATCTCATGGCTCGGCTTCGTGGTTATTACCTGCCCTAACTAGACATAGTCTTTTACAACTTGAAGTGCACTATTACCCATCTCTGAGTATGAACCAACAATTAACGGCGTAGTCAAGTTACGAATATAGTAGAAAGCAGTCAATACATATATGTTGGCTGGCGCGTATGCAATCATGGCGACGTTTGCTACGGCCGGAAAATAGAGAGATATAGAGAGGAGCAATATAATAAAGGTGGGGAGGGTAACTAGAGTTCAGCTTGCAACCCTACAAGTGTGTAGTGGAAGGAGACAGTAAAGACAGGGAGAACGAGAAGTGTGGCAGCTTGGGCTAGTTGGTATGACTTGACGATAGTTATAGCGCGAGAACAGAACGACGACAAAAAGACAGCGCTCGTGTCCTTCTTGTCTCTTTGTTGTCGTTCTGTTCTCGCGCTATAACTATCGTCATAGAACGAGAGGCAGGTTTCGCAACTCACCCCAGGTGGTCGAAATTTCCGGAGCCCTCCCCTACGGTGTCTCTCATAATCATAATGTGGTTTTGGGACCTTAAACCCCACATATCGATCAATCAATCAGGTTTCGCGACTCATACACAGTGATGGGTTTCACATGCGATCACTCGGTGTTGTTGCCTGCAAATACTGCAGGAGGGCTCGTGGCTCGAGTGGCTTTCTGAGCTGATGCGCTGCGAGACCAGGCTCCCAAGATGCTTCCTTCATTGGAGGACACGTCATTGACTCTCCGAAAACTTTACTGGAGAGTCTGGCGGTCTTGTCCAAGTTCGGGACAGTGGCACAAGTCTCGCAACAGTTGCAGTTGCGACAATAAATAGCCTCGCGACAGTTGCAGTTATCGCACATGGATGAATCTGCCATACCAATGCGATAGCTGAATTAGCCACTGTTCAATTACCTCTCCAAAATGGGCCTAGTCGAGAAGATGTAATTATTGTTTATTTCACATAGAAACCCTTGTTGTAAATATTTTTCTGGGGCTCACACTTTTATATTCTTTTTCTTTATGACTTTTCTTCCCACTTTTCTGTAATCTTTCAAGCCCATCCCTCATCATTATACACAGTAGCAGGCCAGAAGTATACAGACATCAGCAAAGCATGTATTTTTTTAATAAAGGGTCTCTCTTTCTCTCTCATCGTAAATTCTACACTGACCCACAACGGATCCAGCATTGTAGCGTCACGTCAAACGATTTAGGATTGCCGTTGTATATGTCGTAATGAATTATTGTTCTGTGGAAGATCGCTTGAACATAGAAGTAGAAAAACTCTCTTGATGCGCGCGGTTAGGTCAATCTATAAGGCGCGATTGAGCGGCCAACACAGTCACGTGGTCATTTATGCCTTTATTTTTTCGTATGGATCCTTGTGGTTCATGCAGGCAGCGTCCTTTATCTTTCATGTTCCGCTTTCATGCCTCTTATCCTTTCGCGCTGTTACGCGTTGCCTACGAATCAGAAGCATTGGGCCCAGCAACAAGTCTTAACGAAGAAGAACAGGAAATAACCTAACGACGCCTGCGGAGAGGAACAGGAAAGGTCGCGAGCGCAGATCCAAGGAGCCAGATAGTTACACGCGTCTGGTCATCTACTTCAGATCGGCCACATCACGACGGGCGCACCTTCCCAATATGCAATTCCGGTCAGTGTTGCCCGGCCGTCCTGAGGCGCCGCAAAAACCCGCCCGTAACCCGGCTCGCGAGTCGTCTTCGTGGACGGTCACGGAACCACTAACCTCGCGTAGCGCGCGTTCGCTCAAACCGATCGTACGTATGAAGCGGGAACCCACTCTATAACGGCCTTTCACTTCCGCCTCCTGCCGATGCGACGAGAAGGTCAAGGAAGAGATGGAAAGGATGAGGAAGAGCAGGGGGTGGCCCGTGAAGGGGGGAGTTCGGCGCGTGCCAAACTACCCCCCAGCGACAGCGAAAACAAGAAGAAATCGACAGGGAGGGGTTGCGAGTGGGGCCAGCGTCGGAGTACCGCAGCTGACGTCATCAAATAGAAAGGCAACACTGGGAGGCACGCTTCCCTGCGGGCCGCAGGCTGGCGAGATTGGTTTTTGGCCCGAAGGGGGTCGTCCTCCCGGTGGCATCGGGTCTTCCTTCTTCCTTCTGTGTGTCATGTCTCCTTTTGATTGTCGTTTTGGTTCCGTCCCTCTCCTACTCCGTGTTATGTGCTATTGCGTGCGTGCAGTCGCGCCTGTTGCGCCCCGCCGTGGATGGGCAGGGCCCAGCACGCCCTCCCCCCCTCACCGTACGAAGAGACGACCGTTACAAATCGCGAGACAGAATCGGCTCTGCTCCGAACTAGTTTGCCGCTCAGCAAAAGGAATGACTTGGAAGCAGAGTTCGGAGGAAGATGGGAGGGTTATGTAGGAAGCGCATGGGACCGCAGCAAATTAAAGAATCTATTACGACGGCATTGCCAACGGGAATGGCTGTACATTGCAGGGCAGGGCATTGCAGTAGTGCGTGGTCCTTAGCGCAACGCTGAGCCTTAGCGAATCTCCTGTAGGCATTCTTCTTTGTCCTCGTTTTTATTTGCGCTGGTAATATGTATTCAAGGTCAGTCTTCGGCTGCAAAATAAACCCAGAAAAAAGTAAACGAATGAGAGGGAGGAAGAGAGAAAAGATTCAAGGGTCAAGCAAGACCAGCTGGGCGAGCTTCCACAAAGCTGGTAAGAAAAAAAAACGAAAACAAAGGACGGAAGTCAGTTGGAAACTGGCCGGTTTGCCAAACCATTCCCGAATACTTTCGTACCGAGAGAACCGGTATATATACAAAGATGACACAGGGCGTTTTATCATTTTGGATTGTTTTTGGCGCTGCCAGCGCCAATCTCTTTTTGACAATAAGGTAAGATAATTTTATTTACACCGGAGATGTTAGCCTGGCTCATCCTCAGGCTTGCTTCGTCGGGTGTCGGATGTTGATTATGATACATACATATATACGATAATCACATACGCACATAAATAACGCGTGCAGTCACGCACGCATACATATGCAACAGTTATTCATAAAATTTTATGTAGTCTTAAAAAATATTAACGTTTTTATTCCTTCGATTGGCATGTAAGTAAGCAATCGTCACATTAAATGACAGTCAACCACGGTGGTGTTCAGGCTACGGTGCTCGGCTGCTGCCCTTAAGGTCGCGGGTTCGATTCCGTTGACGGTGGTCCCATTTCGACGGAGGCGAATCGGTAGCGGCCCGTGTACTGTGCGATCTCAGTGCAAGTCGAAAAACACCAGGTGGTCGGAATTTGCGGAGCCCTCCGCACGCAACGGTGTGTCTCGTCATCACATGGTGGTCCTGCGATACGAAATCCTAAAGATTATTAATGTTATTATTAATGATAATAAATATACTTTTGAAAAGTGCCAGTGGATATTTATGGAGACTCCGGGGGGGGGGGGGTGATTGTAATTATAACAGATCCGCTTGCAGATAATGAAAGTAGTCGACGTCTGATAACGTCACTGTGGTGCGTGATCATGTGGCAGGTTGACTGAGTAGAACAAACTACTGCGTTAAGAGGTATGGCCATGGCGTGACAGTGTAGTACGCACGTTGCGAACCGACAAAAAAAAATGTGCGATTGATTAGATATACTTGAGAGTTTGATGGCACTAACTGCTTCAGACATGATCATCGCCATCATGACTATATACTCCCAGTGCAGGACAAAAGCCTCTCCCATGTTTCTGCCAGTCAGCTCGGTCCTGTGCTTGCTGCAGAAAGAATGTGCGATTGCTTAACTACACTTGAGAGTTTGATGGCACTAACTGTTTCAGACATCATCATCATCATCATCATCATCATGACGATATACTCCCAGTGCAGGACAAAAGCCTCTCCCATGTTTCCGCCAGTCAACTCGGTCCTGTGCTTGCTACAGAAAGAATGTGCGATTGCTTAACTACACTTGAGAGTTTGATGGCAATGTTTCAGACATAATCATCATCATCATCATCATCATCATCATGACGATATACTCCTAGTGCAGGACAAAGGCCTCTCCCATGTTTCCGCCAGTCAACTCGGTCCTGTGCTTGCTACAGAAAGAATGTGCGATTGCTTAACTACACTTGAGAGTTTGATGGCACTAACTGTTTCAGACATCATCATCATCATCATCATCATGACGATATACTCCTAGTGCAGGACAAAGGCCTCTCCCATGTTTCCGCCAGTCAACTCGGTCCTGTGCTTGCTACAGAAAGAATGTGCGATTGCTTAACTACACTTGAGAGTTTGATGGCACTAACTGTTTCAGACATCATCATCATCATCATCATCATGACGATATACTCCCAGTGCAGGACAAAAGCCTCTCCCATGTTTCTGCCAGTCAACTCGGTCCTGTGCTTGCTACAGAAAGAATGTGCGATTGCTTAACTACACTTGAGAGTTTGATGGCACTAACTGTTTCAGACATCATCATCATCATCATCATGATGACGATATACTCCCAGTGCAGGACAAAAGCCTCTCCCATGTTTCTGCCAGTCAACTCGGTCCTGTGCTTGCTACAGAAAGAATGTGCGATTGCTTAACTACACTTGAGAGTTTGATGGCACTAACTGTTTCAGACATCATCATCATCATCATCATCATCATGACGATATACTCCTAGTGCAGGACAAAGGCCTCTCCCATGTTTCCGCCAGTCAACTCGGTCCTGTGCTTGCTGCTACTTTGTATGTGCAAACTTTCTAATCTCATTTGCCCGCCTAACTTTGTCTCCCCCTCCTTCGCTTGCCTTCTCTTTGAATCCCGTCTGTGATCCTTGATGGCCAGCGGTTATCTTGACTTTGCGCTATTATCCCTCAAGAGGAAAGTATGTGAGAGCTGCATCTTACCAGTATTTAGCTACAGAACAGAAACCTGGAGGCTTACAAAGAGGGTTCAGCTTAAGTTGAGGGCGTCGTAGCGAGAAATGTAAAGGCAAATCGTAGGTGAAACCCAGGGGGACGAGAAGAGAGCAGACTGGATCAGAGAGCAAACGGATGTTGAGGACATCATGGCCAAAATCAAGAAGAAGCGGTCATGGGCGGGGCTTCAGGCAACTAATATTCAACTGTGATGTGGTCAGCCTGACTTGGCAAAATGCGACAATTTTCGCCGTAAATTGCGTTTTGTCTACTCTTGTCACACGCTTAATGCTGTACACGTAGCGGTTCTAACGCAGTGCGGTCAATTTAATGCCGCACACTTAATGTCACGAGCTTAATGCCATAGACTTAATGTCGGAAGCTTTTTGTTTATCCACCTTCGTTGTTCCTTCTGCTGAATTTTGCTACATGCAAAATACGAAATTTATGCACCCTCCCCTTGAAAATTGGAGCAGCTTCGTCCTAGTTGTGCCAAGTCCGAAGACTATAGTACATAGCTGGGCAGCCTTTCTTGGTTTCTATTCGGTCTTTCTTTCTTTCCTCCGCTTTCTTTCTCGATTCTTCGGAGTTTCTTTTTGTTTGTTTTTTCCTCGTTATTTGTGTTTATTTAAAATTTTCTTCCTATTTCTTGCTTTATTTTTCTTCCAATTTTTATACGTCGTTTGCATAGTCGTGTTTTCCCAGCCATAGTAGTTACGTCTAGACTTAATAATATCGTCACCGAGTGCCCCGCCGCGGTGGTCTAGTGGCTAAGGCACTCGGCTGCTGACCCGCAGGTCGGGGGTTCGAATCCCGGCTGCGGCGGCTGCATTTCCGATGGAGGCGGAAATGTTGTAGGTGTGCTCAGATTTGGGTGCACGTTAAAGAACCCCAGGTGGTCGAAATTTCCGGAGCCCTCCACTACGGCCTCTCTCATAATCATATGGTGGTTTTGGGACGTTAAACCCCACATATCAATCAATCAATATCGTCACCGAGTCTTTCAGAAAACAATAAGAACACTTCTTGGCTCCAGCGCGCTGCTATTATGCTACAACTGTGTATGCTGTGTGTGCTTTTAGCTACATGCGTTACGCCAGCTCATGATGACAGCATGCGGCGGCATACGAAAGCAGGTTCCCCTAAAGAGCGCCGCACTTAAAACTTCCTTCATGGTATTATGGCCTGTTTGCTTCACTGCGCATTACGGCCGTGCATAAGCAAGGATTGAGCCCACCGAGTTCACGATTGTTGCGTTCGCCTCGCCGCTTTTAGCAATCGGGGATCCAGCCTGAATAGGGTGGTCACTGTGCGGAGCACTCGTTTATTCAGTCTGTGCGCAGTCGCTTATCAATAAACTATGAAATCGAAAGTTCAATGGAATTCCATCTCATCGGGATGAAACATGATGAAAGTTCACCGACTACATAAAAGTTTATAATAGAAAGACGTTTTGGCTTCCACACAGAATTTTTGTTCACAACGGGGCCAATATACTAGAAGTGTCACATCAGAGAAGCCCAGCACATAGGACATGGGTAGGTCTCCATAATTTTGATTGTTTGCCCTGCTAGTTAGTTTGTTGCCTTGAATAAAGCCATAACGCTGATAAGATAGGGACCACAGAAAGAGTACAGATCCCGCACGTCTTGTACTCTTTCTGGGGGGTATCTTTCGTATCAGCGCTATTGCTTCATTGACGGTAGATTGTACATTGAGGGGCACGACATCCAGTTGTGATTCCCAATTTTCTTCCCGGCAATATGCTAGCATTCACCCAGTCAATGTTGCGATACGTCGTTCCTGGATTCTCCGCCATTGCAGAGGGCGCCACTTTCTGTACCCCATCATTTCGATAACGGAAATTCAGAGGCATTAATACTGGATCGCTACAACTGTTTGTCCCTTCTACAGTCAGAAAGTATTACAGAAGAGTGATGCGCAAAACAAGGAGGACCACAGGTATAGGTGGGACGTCATTGGAGAGACAATCTTAGCACTTTCATCATCACGAACAAGTCAAACAGTCACGTACAACGACAATTAGACGGTGAGACACGTTCATCATTATTGTAATCTACATACTGATAAGGCAGCGACGGGGGCTAGTTTGTTGTAGTCTCCTTCATCGGTAGCAACAGTACCACCAGCAGCAAAAACAGCCACAGGATGATCTACTGCACGGGACCGACCTCAGCGGTAAAGATATCAGCCGTGAAGACCTGAACGAAGAATACATCAACTTGGAAGTCTTCAATGGGGACGACTTCTGTGGAGATGACCTCAACGGTGAAGACCTTGAAAGACACGCCAGTGCAGAGCACCTCAACGGAGATTAGGTCTACAGAAGAGATCTGGACGGAAGAGACCCCAAAGGAGTAGAAGAGACAAGGTCTGAATGCGTTAAGACGATAGCGGTTTCTCGAAAGTACACTTACTGAAACGCCCGCGCAGTAGAACGCAGCCTTACCACGCTGCTGCCTCGTTTAGTAGCGCGCACGGTCCAGCCGGCGCGTGTTTAGATTAAACCCGCCGCTCGCACTCCATCAACATTCATGATGAGTACGTGCATGCGGCGAGCCGAGAGAGCGAAAAGTGCGCGTAGCACTTGCCGACTAACACGTGCCCCGTTTGTCGATTGCTGTTGTTGCAAGATTGCAGACTGCTGCTGAGAAGATCATCCCGTACCGTTGCGAATCTCCGAGCGGCTCCTCTCGTAATGGGATTTCTTCTTCCTTTTGGGCCGCGCCAGTTTCGCTTCCTGCTTCCAGCGCGCGCTTTCGCCCGTATGACGTCACGTGGGCCATCTGCGAGCACCGGCGGGCTTCGGGCCCGCTGGACAGTTACGGATTGGTGCGGAAGTGTCCGAGGATGACACGCCGTGGCCAAGATCAATTCTCCCGCGCTTTTTTTTTTCATTTCAAGGTCTAGCGGACCACTGCAGACGCCCCCCCCCCCCCCTCCCTTCATACCCTCGGGTGTTCCAAAGCGCGCCATCGCCTCTGATCGAGTTTTGCTTTTCCTTCCGCATTGTTGCTTCCACAGACTGGCTTCTGGTTTTGCAGTGTTCACGTATACTCCGTTGCATTGCCAGCAGTCTTTGCTGGGGAATGTGGCCAAGTATATATATTCGAGGGATGGAAGTCTTACTCCGCGTCACGGTGTGAGAAAATTAATTTAGGAGTGGAAACTCAGCCACATGACCCGTCCAGATAATATTCGGCACTTTCAGTCCCTCTAGCGCCCATGTCACAGCTCTCTCAGCTATTTTTCTTACACCGTGCTTCGCGTGTTTCAGGGCGAAACGCTTGCGTTTGATTAGAGATGCTTTCTACAGAATCCTGTACAACCACTGAACGTATAAATTTACCCAAAACGAGCTGTTATTAGTGGCTTCTTATAATAATAATATAAATAATAATAATAATAATAATAATATAATAATAATAATAATAATAATAATAATAATAATAATAATAATAATAATAATAATAATATATGGGGTTTAACGTCCCAAAACCACGCTATGATTACGAGAGACGTCATAGTGGAGGGCTCCGGAAATCTCGACCATGTGGTGTTCATTACCGTGCGCCTAAGTTTAAGTACGCAAGCCTCAAACATTTCCGCTTCCACCGAAAATGCCGTAGCCGACATTTGATCTCGCCAGCCTCGAGGTTAGGAGTCAATGCCTTCTGATCTTACTGTACACGACATAAATGTCACTAATACAGGTAACCTTCACGTTACGGCTGTAGCACGGCCATGCAGTTCCTGATGCTATTTTTTGTTCTCTATGCGTTCTACTGTCCCGAGTGAGTAGCAGACTCCGGGATCCGCCTTTGGTACGAGGATTTTCTTGCGATAGACGTTCGCCTCGCGTTCGTGACATGTTCGCTCGTGCGTAGTTGATTGATTTGTGGGGTTTAACGTCCCAAAACCACCATTTGATCATGAGAGACGCCGTAGTGGAGGGCTCCGGAAATTTTGACCACCTGGGGTTCTTTAACGTGCACCCAAATCTGAGTACACGGGCCTACAACATTTCCGCCTCCATCGGAAATGCAGCCGCCGCAGCCGAGAATCGAGCCCGCGACCTGCGAGTCAGCAGCCGAGTACCTTAGCCACTAGACCACCGCGGCGGGGCGCTCGTGCGTAGCCTTCGCTGCCACAACTTTCTTCGCGCTTTGCTGCTTCCTTCGTTAGGCGAAAGCCTTGCTCCGTGAAACTCCAGAAGTGGTTGTCGCTTCCGAAGTCAACCCGAGCGATTTTCTCGCCTTACGTCACCCTAAGACGCCAGGGGGCCACAAGAACTTGTGGCGTCACCATGACGTCTCAGAACTTCATGCCCCGTGTTGACATTATCCGATCACGTCGTCGCTTGGTCGAAGGTAGGCCGGTCCCGGGGTCACTGCTAAACCACGTACTGTGCAGAACGCTTGCCATGACCACTGACCTAGGACGCAATGCAATTTCATGTTGGGCGTTGCTGAGGAAACAGCGGAGTGGAGGGGGGGGGAATGCAATTAAATTAAAAAAAAAGGGAAATGTCTTCGGCAATTGCGTAAGGCACGCTGTAGCCTTCTAGCTCACACTGTCTACAACAACACTATACATTTATAGAACGACTACTACGAATTGAGTATAACACACTTACACAATGACTGTCGTAAAACCAAACTCAATTCTTAGCTGAGATACACAAAAATCACCGTCCTTTCGAAAAACTGTGTTTTTGAGCAAGACAGCAGTAAGTATTGTAAAGTGACCCTCCCCCTCCTAATTTGACTCGAAGGATTTCTGCTTCGCTGGATTCGGCGGTGCCTACTTTCGGTCTCATTTGCGGCCGACAACGAACGGGTCACTCGACAGCACGCAAATTGTATTTCCGCCAATGGCGCTCCGACAAAGATTCAGAGGAGAAACAAGGGGGGGGGGGGGGGAGGAGATAACACGCTCTCGACAGCGCACCGAAGAATTGGTTTGCTGTATAGGATATAGGAAATAAGGTGGAGGTGTTTTTGGCGTTTGTGTGGATACGCGAGGCAAATGGAGCGGTTCTTGCTCGCGGCCGCGTGTGTGGACGCAGGTAATACGGATAGCGACGCAAACTGTCGCAACCCGTTTCCGTACAGAAAAAAAAATAAAATAAAGTGCGCGTGGAGCGAAAACTTGCGGAATCTTGCTTTTTTTTCTTTGTCGTTGCTGCAGCACGCCCGCCGAAAACGGTGACACCGGACGCAGGAAGTAATTCTCTTAGCGCAATGCGGATGTGTTAAGTGTGCTCGCACTTTTTCTAGACACTCGGCCACCCCCTCTCTCTCTGGAAAGTTCTGGGACGAGGTCAGGGGAGAGTTTTAGAAACTTTGGTTTTGTAAGCCGCAGAACAAGCTTACAATGTAAGTCTATGCTCGAGTCAAGCGTCCAGTCATAGGCTGTTTTCAAATTGGGTACGCAAAGCTAAGCATTAATTTTTTTCTTGTCTCATAGAACAACTCAAGGCTATCCAAAAGGCCCACGATGCGGTGGTAAGGCTGGGCCTCACCACCGCATCATGGTATCGGCCTATTATGGTGGTCCCTTTTCGATAAAAAAATAAAACGCTATACGTCCGTTCACTGTACGATGTTGGTAGCACGTTAAGGAACCCATGGTGGTCGAAATGCCCGGAACCTTCCCCTACGGCGGGCCTCACAGCGCCGTTCGGGCATGTTGAAACACTCAAATCATTATTAAAATTATATTATCGTTATGTAGCGCTTATCATCTTGCTTCTCGCCCCGCCGCAGTGGTCTAGTGGCTAGGGTACTCGGCTGCTGACCCGCAGGTCGCGGGTTCGATTCCCGGCTGCGGCGGCTGCATTTCCGATGGAGGCGGAAATGTTTTAGGCTCGTGTGCTCAGATTTGGGTGCACGTTAAAGAACCCCAGGTGGTCTAAATTTCCGGAGCCCTCCACTACGGCGTCTCTCATAATCATATAGTGGTTTTGGGACGTTAAACCCCACATATCAATCAATCATCTTGCTTCCCAGTGCACACTGCATAGCTTTCAATTTTTTCTCACGTTCACTCGTTATCCTCCTGCATTGAGAAAAGGTGAGCACCCATAGCCGAAACGTCGATTCCTAAAATTACTCATGAGCGCGCCCCTCACAGACCGTGCACTCTAAAAAAAAAAGAGCGAGTAAAAAGGGTGTCTTTTTGTCGCACAACAATAATCGTCATCTACTTTGCTTTCCCTCCTTGCGCTATAGCCCCGCGCCCGGTACATTCCGGTCACGATCGACATGCCCAATATCAGGGTTGCATTGCATTCTCGGTAGGAAAGTGGCCAGCGCCGAGTTTTCAAGAAAGGAAGCGCACGCAAGCCTGATGACGATTATTGTTGTGGGACAAAAAGACACCCTTTTTACTCGATATTTTTTTAGAGCGTAGTGCAACTGTCGTACTAAACATTGAACACGGTTGTCGGGGCCCCTTACGAGAGCACTGGACACGAACAAACAGACCCCACAACGTGTGGTGCCTGAGGAGCGCGTACAAAAGCACGTCTACAAGCCTTCGGACAAAGCGGAGCCTATGTTCTCGGGACCGGTGTGACGTGGTGGGTGTGGACCGGTCCGTTGCTCCCTGAACACCATGGCTCCGCGTGCGGCGGAACGAGCAAAAAAAAAAAAAAAACGCGCGCGCACACCGTCGAAGACAATGGTTCCCCGACACTTCCTCCATTAGCAACGCTTTTTTTTTTTGCCTCCGCGGATATACGCCCGAGTCACAGGTGGCGGCTGTTGGTTCCGGGCGCGCGGGAGGTACGCACACTTGGACGCCGACGGGCAGGTGTGCAAACACGTGCCACTTTTCCTTTGCTGCCTCGCGCCGGGTGCCGCATAGGCTTAGGAACTAGTGCGTGTTTCGAATCGCCGCTTCGCCAGACCTCCGTGATCTGCATGCAGAGATTAAACGCCTCCTCACGTACTGATGATCTTGCTTTGTATTCATAGGAGGTAAAAGACTACAATTAAAGGAACACTAGAGCGAAAACGTTGACTTCGTTTAGCTTGACAACCTGCACTCCGAGAACTCTGTAATGCCACATGTTCCACTCATAAGTTCACGTCTGTGGACACTAATCCAGGCACTGCGCCGTGCTCCCGACCGGGTTGCAGAAGTTAAGTGCCTTTTCTCATCTTCTAACCACTACCACTACCACCACAATATTCTGTCAAGTGCCCGAAAGAAGACGTTGTAAGAAAAGGCGACAAAAGCTCTGTCGAAATTCCTACGCGACACGGAGTTGAACGAGCGGCTGTAAGAGCATGTGTCACACGCCGCGCAAGACAAGACTGGACAATGACTGAGTGTGCGCGCCTGTGCTGCCGAATGTGCTGCGTTTATCTCTCTTCCCTCTCTGCTCTCTATCTTTCATCTCCCCCCATCCCCCTCCCATGCGCGGGGTAGCAAACCGGCTGCCTATAGGCTGGTTAACCTTCCTTCCGTTCTTTTCCTCCTATCTTCCTTCCTCATAGGTTCGTTATTAGCGGAGAAAGATCAACGTCGAAAGTTTCATTTTTAAATTTCGCGCCGAAATTCTCCGCGTGCGACGTGAGACGTTTCAAAACGTATTTTCCCACTTTCGTGACGTCGGATCGATTGAATTTTCTGAAGCTTCGGTCTGCGGCGCCCGCAGACACTTCATTTTAATTTATTACGAGCTACGTAAGGAACCAGTGGCCACCTTCAGAAATCTATGACGTCGCGGTGTTTGGCGCGAGAATCTCAAGGTGGTGTCTATCCAGGCCCCCCCCCCCCCTTTTTTTTTGAGCATTTCCACACTTACCAGGCTTTGTGTCGTGGTAATCAGAGTGGTGTTTTCAGGATTGTGAAATCGTATACCTTACTAATACGCCAAATATCGTTTCGCTATTTAGAGCCCCTCAATCTTACGTCCCTTGTACCTTCCTTGTCCTCCCTGTCTGTCAGTTTTTGTTAAGCCTGCATCTAAAAAAGAAAAAAAAGGGCTGAGCATGCACTAAGCCTAACTGGACGATTATGAAGACTATTATGAATGTTGTTTCCAGGTCTTCGCTAGGTCATGCAGGTTGTTTTTAGCTATTTTCTATAGGTCATTTATAGACTTTAACTGAGTGATGCTAGGTATATTCCTCACTGGTTCTCGGCGCAGAGAGGTACCACAGACAGCTAGAGACACGACGCGGATACCCTTACTCCAGAGAGAGAGAAACTCGTGCTGAAACCAAGCGTTCGTATACCTCTCATAAATCTATGGGCCCGTCCTTGTAGACACACGCCATCCATTGTTTCAGGGTCTTCTCGCTGCTACCGCTGTCTTGCCCGTTAACCAGTATTCTCTCGTTGTACATAATCAAGATGTCCGGCTGCGCCGCCGCCGCTTCGCTGCCATTGTTGGTCGGAAAACTGTTGCTTTCCGCAATTTAGTGGACCATGATTGTGAGTATAGTAGGACTTACCAAGTGTCTTTGCCGCATACTCGTTTACGATGATTATAGCTTTTTGGTTGGTCAAAAGAACGAACGATTTGTAAGACAGCTTCGCCTTTTTAAGGAGTCCTTGAGCTCCCTTTCTTTGGTTTGTTCCCAAAAGCTAGCATTTTCACAAGGGCTAGCTTTTGTGTTAATCAAACTTTGAGATTTTTTGCCATATAACATTAAACGTACTTTTTTTGGTATCGTCATTCAAACATGAGCTTTGAAACTTTAATCAATAGCAACATTTATTTGTCTTCAACAAACTGAACTTTGATTGTGTTGTTCTGATTAGTGCTTGATTTATATTATTCTACAGTTCTTATCGTTTTATGTTTTCAATATATATTGATTTTGGTCGAAAGAGTTCAATCGCCTATACTTTTCATAATTTTTTTGCTTTGTGCTCTCATTATTTTGTTGCTTTGTACTTTGGTTACTTTGCTGTTTTTTTATTTTATTGCTAAGTAGTGTTGTTTTTTACTTTATATTAAGCTTCCCCACCGACGTTTACACTATGGGGCCTTTTTTTGTGCCAAAATGTCTACATTTTTTACATGTACTCAAAAATAAACTTCAAACTGCCCGCTATAGATGCAAACATTGTGACAGCGTTTATAAAGAACACGCGCAGCGCATCCATTTGCCGTGGAGAAATTGGACTTTGGTAGTTGCATCTCCTTTTAAGGAATAGAATAACCTGAATATCTTTATAGATAATTTTTCGTCCGCGTATGGAGAAGTCGCCAGTGTGATTATTCTCTGCTCCTAATTAAATCCGCCAAAGTTGCAAGAGCGAGTCGCTCGGAAATAGAAGTGGTTGAGACCGAAAGCAGTCTTATCCAAAAAAAAAAATCCGTAAATGTACCGCAAGTACTTTCTCACCTGAATGTATAACCCGTACACCCCGTTGGAGCGCATTAAATGAAAGCGGAGAGCAGCTTGAACATTGGAGTGTGGCTTGCTTTATCTCCTTTGGTTGTACTTAATTTTCGTTTGATTTCCGCCCATTTCGTTATGTCCTTAGGGTATTGTGAGAGCGATGCTCGAGCGAAGGAATAATTCTGAAATTACTTCCGCACTCTTCATGCCAGAGCCGAACGGAGCGCGTCGATTCTTTAGGCAAGTAAAAGCGCACAACTTTCGTTAGTGCGCGATTGCGAGCTACTGTTCAAACTAGGACGGGGAGCGCGTATTGAACTGGATCGTGACTCAACCGGGAATTCAACAAATGGGCTCCATTAATCGAGCCGAAACGCTTTTTTTTTCTCGTGGGTGTTGCATCTGTCCCGTTTTAATGAGATGCAGGATTGTCTAAAGTCGTAGTGCTTCCATATTGGTTCTGGCACGTGAAATCCTAGGAATACTTTTTCGTTTACTTGTGTCGCTATTTTGCCCACAGTAACTTCAAAATTCAACTTCGAACTTGCTCTTCTTCTTCGTGTGAGTATGTCGAACGCCTTGGGTGCCTCATCAAACGTGACAATTGACCGGCGTCGGTGTCCCGTGTTGGCGCCCCCCTCTCACACGATGACGTCACCATGACGTAACAGATCGCTAAAATGTGTGATTTCATCATAACGTCACCACGACGCCATCAGGAAGTCACGTCACGTCATGACATTGCCACGTGACATCGTCGCTTGATCGAAGGTGGGCTGGTCACGGAGGCAGTGTAAAACTTGGTGAGATGCTGAAAGTTTGCAGTGCTTCCGATCTTAGAGGCAGTGCGCAGAGCTACGTTAGATGCACAAAGCTTTCAGAAGGGGGCGTGGTGGGATCAATACGCTGACTGAGAGGGAAAAGAAAATGGCCCTCTCCTTCGAGTCGTCTTACGATAGTGAACGAGGTATGACTATGAATTTTTGCGATTATTATCATACTTTGCCGGTCAGTAGCACTTCACTGTTTCGTCTTACGAAAAAAAAACAATGTGTTTTTCAGTTACCGTTTCTGTTATTTTCTTTCATTTTTTTTTCGGGAGTGGTTTGCGAGCGTCAACAGCGTGCCCACCCCTCTCCGATCATTTAGCGATGCGTGCGACAGCAAACTCCCTCTGTCCCCCCCCCCCCTTTCTTTAACCCTCAGAGCCCGGAGCCTGTGAGCCTCGTTCTGCTGCTCCAGGTTCTCAGGTACGCATGACATCAACCGTTATCACAGCATGGCGAGCCGGATGGACGCCAGAGCCGAGACCAATCGGGCGATCGCGATGTGCGAGGTCACGCGAAGTACTGGTGTATATACGGGACGTGCAGAGGGGAACAGTTGAAAGAATATGGAGGGGAACAAGGCAGGAATCGAAATTCGATATTCCAATAAAACAGAGTTGAGAGGCGGCTTCTCGCGAGGGTTTTGCAAAGCACGCAATCTAGAAAGACGGGATGATGAGCTGATGTGGGTGCCTATGTATTTGCAATGTGTAGGTACTTTTTGCATCATTCCCTTTGTTTCACGCACATCTAAAGACTGGAACCACCTTCCGCCCGACGTCGTGTTCATTTGAGATCATAACTTCATATGTTCCAGCCTACACGATTATTTATTTGATGATAGTCAGCGTCGGTGGAACAGTGGCTAAGGTGCTCGGCTACTGACCTGGAGGTCGCGGGTTCGGCCCCAACCGTGACGGTCGCATTTTCGACGGACTCTAAATGGTAGTGGCCCGAGTACTGTGCGATGTGAGTGCACGTTAAAGAACACCAGATGGTCACATTTCCGGAGCCCTCTATTACGGTGTCTCTCAAATCATACGGTGGTTTTGTGACGTAAAAACCTCAGCTGTTATTATATTATTGTTAGTGTCATTATTTATAGTGATATTACTAATATTTGTTTATTAATTTGATGCGTAAAGTGTGGTATATGATTTTTAGAGCACAACCTGTGTGTTGAGTGGCGTCGCGGTTGTTGGCTGGCGTCGGGGGCGCTACCGATAGAGCGAACGCGGAGTCTGTCGGTATCGCGAACAACGGGCCTCCAAGCTCGCTTCCTTCCGTTGTTACGCACGCTGGCCCCTCGATCCGAGCTCAGGCGCACGCATGGCTGGCACGTGCGTTGCGGCTACCGCTTCGCTTGTCGTAACAGCACTGTCGGCGTCTCACTTGGTTCACGACACCTGCAGTGCCCAGAGTGGTGCGCGTAACATTTGAGCGTTGGCAGTGACGGACGGACGGATGGACGGATGAATGAATGAATAGACGGACAAAAATAGACAGATAGATAAATAGACAGATAGATAGATAGACAGACAGATAAATAGACAGACAGATAGATAGATAGACAGATAGATAGATAGACAGACAGACAGACAGACAGACAGACAGACAGACAGACAGACAGACGGACGGACGGACGGACGGACGGACGGACGGACGGACGGACGGACGGACGGACGGACGGACGGACGGACTGGACGAAGTGCTTCAATGAGGTACAGAGAAACCAAAATTTACCAGTTAGAAATTAGTAAACGATTCAAATGTTACAGAAAAATCTATAGAATCTATAGAACTTACGGGCTATAGCCCGTAAGTTCTTTCTTTTCCGCAGTTACACACCCCCCCCCCCCCCTAATGTGAAATCTAATGTGTCGCGAATGCTGGCCAGCAACGGCAAGCGGATGTACAACGGAACGCTCGGCGACGGGGTCGACCGGTTCTGGCTCGAAACACCGGGTTCAACGTGCCGGTCGCACGCTTTTTTTGTCTTTTTTCATTTTCTATCTCTTTTATTTCTTATCTTCCGCCACTCCTCAGACGCCGTCTTGGGTACACAGGAATTCAAAAGAGGGTGCCTTAACGCCTTTCACCCAACTGCTTATCCACTTTTATCCGAGAGTAATTTTCTCTACCTTCTTCCCACGTTCATCTTCCTCCTCCATTATAACGCTACTTTCTTCCGCGCAGATGCACGCAACGGTGCTCAGATACGCATGAGCAAAAAAAAAAGAAAAGAAAGAAAGAAAGAAAAAAAGAAAGAAAGAAAGAAAGAAGTAAAGAAAGAAAGAAAGAAGGAAAGAAAGAATGTGCAGCGAATTGATCCTGTTCTGTGACAGGATGAGTTGAAAATAAGCGCTGGCTTTCGATCCTCCCTTCTCGGGTATACATTTTGCATCTCCGACGGATACGCAAGAAAAGTTGGCTGATGCTTCTTTAGAGGGATGGGTTGTTTTGTATGATAAGGTTTGTTTTATATACACACGCACAAAGTTGGCTTAGAACAAAAGAGAGGGAGGGGGGGCGAGAGAAAGAAATAAGCGGAAGGGCTGTGAGGTTAACTAGTTCGTAGACCAGCTGGCTACCCTGTGTTGGGTAAGAGTAAGCGGATCGAAAATTGGAAAGAAATGTTTCAATAAAGCGACAAAAAGTTGGCGTATGTTCCGGTGGAGGTAGGGGAATAACCGCTGTGTAAGGGTTCGGGGATTACTGCAGACCTTTGCCATGCGAACATCCGGAGCCCGTCTCTCTGATATAACCTGGCAAAAAAAAAAAAGAAAAGAAACACGATGTCTTCGTCACGTTTGTAATTCGTACTGTTGTCGTTGTGGTCCCACTGCTAACTTCTCCGATGTTGGAGAAGAGAGAAGAGAGGAGCGTTCTTTGCGAAGTCCGATTGAGGTGACGGTATGGTAGTAGGCTGAAAGATAGAGCGCGCGCTGAGTGTGTGTAACGTTGCAAAGTGCTGTTTTGCCATACTGATGTCTTTCACTATAGGTGACAACGGTTAGACGAGAAAGCAAAGTCTGATATGATGTACGGATATATAGCCGCTTGAGATCAAGGAGGTAGTTAATTTCTACAATCTCTGAGGAATCCCGGCGTGGCGTCTTGGCTGAGAGGGGGATATGTAGTTAAGCATGGAACACAGTGAGAAGCAGATGCCACACTTTCTCTCGATGAATGTCCATACACTACTGAACGCCATTGCGCAAAGCAGTGTGCTTTTAAAGTTGTTTATCACTCTTATTAATTTGAACTAACCGACAAGCAAATAAATGAAGTCATATTATTGGTAGTAATTATGATCTAAATTTATAAGGAAGGGGACGACAAGGAATTGAAGAATTGCATGTTGATCAGCTTGCTCTCCGTCGTATACAAGAATTTAAAACGATAATTGCTAACAGAATTAATATATTAGAATTCAATGAACCAAAGGAACAAGCTGGATTTCGAACAGGCTATTCAACAATCGACCACATTCATACTATCAATCAGGAGATAAAGCAATGCTCAGAATGCACCCAAGCGTCACACATAGCTTTTATAGATTACAAGAAGGCACCTGATTCAGTAGATATATCAGCCGTCATGCAGACACTGCGGAATACGGGCGTTGAACGAGCATGTATAAACACCCCGTAAGAAAGCACCATGGCGGTCAACTGCCGCCATGGTGCTTAAAAAGAAAGCGACAGAATACCAATAAATAACTTATTTACCTGAGGTAAAATAAAGGACGCGATTTATCGCGTGCTTACAGGATGTTTTCAGAGGCTTAGAATGGTGAGAGTTAGGGATAAGAGTTAATGGAGAGTACCTTAGAAACCTGTGCTTCGCCGATGACATTGCATTGCTGAGTAACTCAGGGGACAAATTGCAATTCGTGATTACTGAATTAGACAAGAAGAGCAAAAAGGCAGGACTTAAAATTATTCTACAGAAAACGAAAGTAACGTATAACAACCTCGGACGAGAGCAGCGCTTCGAGATAGGTGGCGGGGCACTGAAAGTTGTGAAAGAGTACGCCTACTTAGGACAGGTAGTAACCGTGAAGCCAAACCGTGCACGAGATTAAAGTAACTAGAAATATAAGAATGGGCTGAAGCACATTTGGCAAGCACTCTCAAAATATGGCAGGTAGATTGCCACTATCCCTCAAGATGAAGGTTTATAACAGCTGTATCACACCGGTACTTACCTATACAGCGCAAAAGCCTGGTGGATAACAAAGAGGGTTGAACTTAACCTGAGGATAACGCAGTGAGCAATGGTAAGGAAAATTATAGGTCTAACCCTAAGGGACAAGAATAGAGCCGTGTTAGCCAGAGAACAAACGGATGTTAAGGACATTAAAGTCTAAATCAACGAGAAAAAATGATCATGATCAGGGCACGTAGCGCGAAGGCAAGATAACCGCTGGTCATTTAACTCCAAAATCAAGAAGGAAGCCGACAGATAGAAACACGTAGCGGGATAATCGGGGCGAACAATGGATGTGCCTCAGACAGATTGGCCAGCCTGTCTGAAGCGCTTTCACTGTTCACCCTGACTATGCCACTGCTGGCGGATTCCCAGAGAAGGCAAGTGGGTGAGGGGGAGACAGTTAGGTGGCCAGATGAGATTAGGAAGTTTGCGGGTATAAAGTGGCAGCAGCAAGCACAGGACCGAGTTGACTGCCGGAACATGGGAGATGCCTTTCTCTTGCAGGGGTGTAGTCAGGCTGCTGCTGCTGCTGCTGCTGCTGCTGCTGCTGCTGCTGCTGCTGCTGCTGCTGATGATGATGATGATGCAAATGTGGATAAATGATGTGAGTGAAAAGAGAACTTGCCGTTGGCAGGGAATGAACGGACAACCTTTGATTTGAAGGTCACAAGTCCGCTTCTTGCCAGGGGCAAGTTATCTTTTCGTCCACATCATTTTCTTCGCATTTACATCATAATTACTACTAATGATATTTCCTATTGCTTTCCTTGGCAGTGTTGTCTGTTTGTTATAATTAATGTCTTGGTGAACAAAGAGAAACGAGCCCTTACAATTCCTCTTTCGTTCGGTCTCTCTGAGAGCAGCTTATGCTGTGAGCGAGGCATAGACGGTAATTCACGATCTCCAGCGCGTGATATGCGCGCCATTGTCAGTGCACGCTGCCCTCTTACATAGCCTTACCTTCACTTCCCTCTCGTTGCATGTGGCGCGGCGCACCGAGTCGTGCGCGAATAGTTCGTTGGCCGTCAAGCGATGGCGACGCCCTCTAGCGGGGAACCATGCCACCATACACGCATCTTGCTCCGTTTCCTATCTCGTGTTGGAGTTCGTGCTGCTTCTTGGGGCTTTCGGATCGCTTTGCGGTTCCTTTGTGTGGCGAGCGCCCTTGCAGTCGACCGCTACGTAACTTTCACTTCCGCCATCCGAGCGTATAGAATTCCAAAAGCGCATCTCGACTGTTGCTGTTGCTCGGCAAAGCGGTTACGTTTATTGTATGCGAGCCCATACTGTAACACTCCCCTCCCCTCCCATCCCGTTCCCTCTCCCTCGATATGCAGGCGGTGAACGCTCAAACGATGGTTTCGTAACCCACCGTGTTTACTCTCGTACTACGAGCACGGGTTGGTACTGAATGTTGTATAGGTAGTGTACGTCAGCGGAAAATGATTTATGAACGGGTTTTGAAAAAAGAAACAAGCAAGACGAAGACGACAGAGATACATCAGCCACCTTCGTTTTGTTCTAGCGCTGTGTTCGTGTTCAAAATTATTATGTCTTTAAAAGCCAGCCAAATTCAGGACACTAATGCTGTTCCGAACGGTATTTGGCACCAGGATTCCAGTATAGTACCTTGCTTCTATGCAACAAAAATTTCTGAACGCTGATTCTGAAATATTTGATTCACGGCTGTGTATCGGCACAAAGTGATTCCACGGGGCGTGCCTTATGTAAAGAAAATGTCTTATGTATAAGCCACGTGTGTACAGAATTAGTGTACTTACTAAGAAAATAGTAAAAGAAGATATGAGACGACGAGATTCTTGAGGGCGGCGTATATATTTCAGATCGCTGCTTTAGGCAAAGGCATCCCACCTGATTGCGGGTGTTTGTACTGCCATGAAGAAGTAGCGGGTCATGCAAAGCTCGGCAAAGACGTCGTCAATGCCGCTGAATATGGGAGGGTCCCGCTGGCGGATCACGCTGGAGCATATGATGGCCTGGGGAGCCATAGGTGGAGGGCTTGTGGAAGCTGCAGTGTTCATGGCGGCAAGTCGAGTCCGGATTCGCAACTCCAGGATTGCGAGGAGACCCAGCAAACTCCACCAAATATAATAAAAAACTGGGACAGTCAGAACTGTTATTTGAAACTAGGTAGGAGCGTAGGCCTAGCCAGCGAAAACAGCGACAACGTCTGGGCCGAGCGTCTCGTGCTTAGCACTGACGATGTATTTGCCGAGCTTTACATGAACCACAACTGCTTCATTACAGTACTAATAACGTTCCCTCCAGTATTTAACAGAGGGAACATTGGCACAGAGATCGTTCAGCTACCATAGGAATGATGGGTATAATACGCGTTCTCGCCTAATCTTCGAGCTGGACGCTTCGAAAACACTTGCGGCTTTGTTAAAAAAATGTGTTTTGGTTTTGTTTCTAATAAAAGAATGGACCGTTGCGAAATTTTCGGCCTGATTTGAATGGGTGCGCCCGAAAAGTCAAGGCGGTGAAAAGCGGAACTGCTAAATACTTGTTCACCGTAGTCTTGCGGCAAAGTGGCCTCACGGAGCAAAATGGAGCCAAAGACCGGAGCTTAGACTAATCCGTGTACTGCCGTTCCAATGCTGGCTGAAACGCCATGCGTCGCAACAACCACAGACGCTAGCGCCAGAGTTCCCTCTGGCGAACCTTTAGCTTTTAATTATTTATTTGTTTGGCAATACTGTCAACCCTCCTGCGAGAATCCTTACTGAGAGGGTAACGCAATAAAATTATAATAAAGTAAAAAAAGAACACCGTTATCAGATACAAAAATACACGTTAGAACATGAGCAATCGCTACACTTGTACCGTTAGTCATTTAGGTTCTGTTAAAATTTTGACAAATCGTTCTGTTGAACAAGAAACACCGGAAATTTGTTCCACATTTCAATCGCGTTAGAAAAAAATAAACAAAGAAGTATTTGAACCGATCGGTATGGCTCCCATACGCTTAAATGTAGGCAACTACACTTAGGCACCTTGATGATTGTACTCGGGCCAAAGGCAAATAGAAAAAAAAATGAAGTGTCTATTCGGCTTATGGCCTCTTCGGCCTCCTCCTCCTCTTGGAAATATATTACGAAACCGAGCAACTGAGAGCGCACGTTCCGAAGCTGAGCACGGGAACTTGTTTCTGCTTACGCGCGGCTCTCTCTTGGCAATGCCGAAAAAAAAGTAGCCATGCAGTTGCTCCTAAGCCGGAAATTAATTACAGAGGAACAGCGTCCCCACTGCTCGTACAGCACGCGTTTGCCCACAGCAGGCCGCCGCTTCAACGAGGTTTGCCTCGTTCTCTGGGCTGTTGTCTGTGGGTCATTGTACACTCGGCCTAGCCCTCCCCCCTCCCCCCGCCTCCCCAAAATACAAGGGGCAGTGGCATGCAATTTTCGATCATGATTATTAGTTCACAAATGAGCTGGCGTAATTTTGGCGCGTGCATTTCGTCGAGTTCTCTATTCGTAGTTGAATGCCCCGCCGCGGTGGTCTATTGGCTAAGGTACTCGGCTGCTGACCCGCAGGTCGCGGGTTCGAGTCCCGGCTGAGGCGGCTGCATTTCCGATGGAGGTGGAAATGTTGTGTAGGCCCGTGTGCTCAGATTCGGGTGCACGTTGAAGAACCCCAGGTGGTCGAAATTTCCGGAGCCCTCCACTACGGCGTCTCTCATAATCACATGGTGGTTTTGGGACGTTAAACCCCACATATCAATCAATCAATTATTTGTAGTTGAATATGGTTATGAACGTGTAGTTCGGCGCGGCAGTGTAGTGGTTAAGGGTGCTCGGCTGCTTACTCGAAGGTCATCGCTTCAATCCCGACCACGACAGTGACATTCCCGTGGAGGTGTAGTAATGGAAACGTATGTACTGTGTAATGTGAGTGCATGTTAAGCAACGCCAGGTGGTCGACATTTCCGGAGATCTTCACTACGGCATTCCTCAAAATCGTATATACTGGTTTTGGGACGTAAAACACCACCACCACCAATAACAATAACAATAATAACAATAATAATACAACAATAATAACAACAACAATAACAACAATAATAACAACAATAACAATAACAACAAGAATAACAACAATAACAATAAGAATAATAATTTACGCATGAACAAGCGAGCGTCCTGAGAATAGTGCAACACTTGCACACTCACGAGCCGTGATGTAACCAATCTGCTTGCTGTACGAGTGCCTCAATCGGGGCGCCGCAGTGTTGTTGGGTGGTCAGCTGCGCTTGCACTTCAGTTATTTCACGTTTATTCAGCTTGGCATAGAAATTGAATGATTTGCAGCATCTCCAAAATTTCGGTAGAAGACGAAAGTTTTCATACTGAAAAGAAATGGGAACGCAATTCATCAAAAAAATGTTGATGGGCGTTGTTGTGGTCTGGGTCCTGTGGGTCTCGTCGTTGGTAGCTGGCTCCCATCGGACTCGTCCCTTATAGCGAGAAGCAATGCTTATATGGGAAAACAGAGAACAGACGTTTATTTACATTAGAGAGAGGTCAATAAGAAAGTTTAGATATATAGTGGCGTTCTTCGTACATGGCGAGCTCTCCACTCGAAAAAGCACCGAATGAGCCGTGGGGGCTCATTATAAAGGGTCTGTCCTCCCCAGATCCCTAGATCGGGGACCGCGTACAGATGGCACCGTCCAATCACGGACCACACATTACCCGCGAGGGTGACGAGCACGCACGGTCCACGCGAACCTTCAAAACTGAAGCGTGGTCACCGCACGGCCATGTGGCACGAACGCGGCTCCCCCCCCGTCAAGGTGTGTCGCTGGGCGAGGGGTCTGGAGTTGATGACTGCATCCATCGAAAGGGCCGCCGTAAACAAGCTTCAAAGGGTGCCGAACGACTCGTTCAATTAGCGGGACGATTCCCGGCCGCCGCCGCCGCCGTCATCTTCCAAAGAAGAAGCTGCACCGGTGGTCTCCCGAACTGCTCACGGCGCCGCGGCGGCAGGACGCCGCACCCTCCGGCCAGGTGGGAACAATACATGGCGGACACCGGCCGCCCACCCGTTTGGCGACTCAAAAGGAACATCAAAAGGAACGCCGATCCATTGTCAGACCTGGCGCCGGTCCTAACAGCCTCTCCGCCGGGGAAAGAAGATCCCGAGGTGCAGTGGCCAGCAGGTACTGTGCAGCGGGATCTGTATTGCAGCTTGTCGGCTCTTCCTCTATTATTTTTGTCCCGAACACTGGATCCGATGATCATTGACCAAGAGGGCGTTGCTCGCAGGGATGAGGTGACCCCTCTCCACCATATTTTCCGCCCACCACCAATGAGGAACTGCGGAAACTGCGCCGAAAGCACACCCACACACGAGCAAGCACACGGCAATTCCCTACTCAGAATCACCAGACTTAGATTCACCTGTGGAAGTCATTTCCTTCTACCTCAACTTTATTCCTGTGGCCCCCGCCGAGTCGCAACACCACATCAGCCACTTTTGAAGACATTAAACAAAACACTTGACACATGTTTGGATAAATACAGAAAACTAGTGGGCCTCAAATCGAGGATAGAAAGCAGAAAATCGTTTTGAAGCCCTCGGGGTACTAGGGACAACGACTCAGACCATCTGCGTTGCTGTTGAGTTTACCCTTCTTGTAATGGATATCAAAGGTGTATTGTTGAAGAGCTAAGCTCCAGCGCAAAAGACGGCCGTTTTTCGATGACATGGACTGTAGCCATGTGAGGGGACAGTGGTCAGTCTCTATTGTGAACCTAGAACCGGCGATGTAGCAAGCTAGCTTCTGCACAGCCCAAACAACGCAGGCACATTCCTTTTCTGAGGCACTGTATGCTTCCTCACGAACAGAAAGCTTTCTACTGGCATACAGTACAGGGTGTTCCTGGTCGTTCTCTCCCCTCTGACAAAGCACGACACCCATACCCCGGTCGCTGGCGTCACACTGAAGAATGAACGGCTTAGAGTAGTCAGGCGCGCTCAACACTGGCTGACTTTTTAGTGCCTTCTTCAGCGTAGAAAATGCATGTTCCTTGGCCCCATCCCATTTTACGGTCTGGGGTTCAGTCTTTCTAAGAGCGTCTGTCAAGGAACTTGCAATGTCAGAGTAACGCGGGATATACCTTTGATAATAACCGGCCAATCCAAGAAACGACCGAATGTCTTTCTTGGTTCGTGGTTGGGGAAAGTTGTCTATTGCGGCCAGCTTTACTTCTGACGGCCGGCGGTAGCCTTGGCCTATTACATGCCCTAGATAAGCTACCTCAGCGCGCCCCAATTGGCATTTCGCAACCTTCACTGTTAAGCCGGCCTCACGCAGACGACATAGCACAGCTCGCAAGTGTTTCATGTGGTCTATCCAGGAAGAAGAAAAAATAGCAATATCATCTAGGTACGGGAGGGCAAAGTCCTCCATACCCTGTAACACTTTGTCCATTAGGCCAGAAAAGCAATAAGGGGCATTCTTTAATCCAAAACTAAGGACCTTCGGCCGAAATGTTCCCATCGGGGAAATAAACGCCGCAAGCCTACTAGCCCTTTCAGTTAGAGGCACCTGCCAGTATCCCCTGACTAAATCCAAAGTCGAGATGAAATTGGCACTGCTGACTTGCTCAAGCCTTTCCTCAATATGCGGAATTGGATAAGTTTGGTCCTTTGTAATCGAGTTGAGCCTCCGATAGTCAATACACGGTCGCGGCTCTTTCCCTGGGACCTCAACCAAGATCAGAGGCGAGGTGTAATCACTCTCTCCTGGCTCGATCACTCCTAGCTCGAGCATTCGGTTTATCTCCGCGGCCATTATTTCCCGTTGCCTCGGGGAAACGCGGTAAGCTTTAGAACGAATTGGTTCCGAAGATGTCAGCTCAATATCATGAACTAGGGCTTTGGTTCTGCCAGGTGTGTCTGAAAATGTTTCTTTAAAGTCAAACAATAGTTCCTTCAGTTCCGCTTTCTGATCTGGCTCCAACTCCGCCTGCTCTACCAGGTTACTAATAGTCTCGCCAATGTCTTTGTTTTCTGTTGTTAACTCCGGGAAATCAATAGGCATTTCTTCCGGTTGATTGAGCGACATGTTTACAACGGCATGCCTCTGCTGGTACGGTTTGAGCAGATTAGTGTGGTACACCTGTTGCGTTTTACGCCTTCCCAGTCCAGTAACCAAGTAATTTGTGTCTGACAATTTCTGAACTACCTCAACAGGTCCCTCCCACTGGACCTGAAGTTTATTCTTCAGTGAGGGTTTCAGTATCATCACTTTTTCCCCTACTCGAAAGCTTCGCGTCCGGGCTGCCTTGTCATAATAGCGCTTAGCGTTGTTTTGAGCTCTGCGCATTTCCTGCTCCGCTAGTTCTTGAGCTGCGTGAAGTCGGTCTAACAGCTCAAGCACGTATGCTACTACCGAAGGGTCGTCCGCCCGGCCCTCCCAAGATTCTCGAACAATGCGAAGTGGGGAGCGAAGAGCACGTCCGTAAACAAGCTCCGCAGGCGAAAACCCTGTTGATTCGTGAGGAGCGATCCGAAGCGCGAACATAGCTGCGGGCAAGCAAGCCTCCCAATCCTCTTTTTGCTCGTAACAAAGGGCGCGTAGCAGCCGTTTCATGACTGAATGTACCTTTTCTACAGCATTTGACTGAGGGTGGTACACTGAACTGTGGATGATTTTAACGCCACACTTTTCTAGAAATGTCGAGGTTAGTGCACTTGTAAAAACAGATCCCTGGTCGGACTGAATTTCTGCGGGGAAGCCTACACGTGCAAAGATAGATAAAAGCGCTTTAACTACCTCCTCCGAGCTGAGCTCCTTTAACGGTACTGCTTCCGGGAATTTCGTGGCCGGGCAGAGCACTGTGAGTATGTGCCGGTACCCGGACTGCGTTACAGGAAGTGGACCCACTGTGTCTATAACTAGCCTGCGAAACGGTTCTGTGATAATGGGGACCAGCTTCATAGGTGCTTTAGCCTTATCCCCTGGCTTGCCAACGCGTTGGCACGTGTCGCAGCTTCTTACAAATGCCTCCACCTCCCGAAAGCAGCCGGGCCAGTAAAACTCCCGTAACAAACATTCTTTTGTTTTTTTGATGCCGAGATGCCCTGACCACAAACCTCCGTGGACCAGGTGCAGCAGCTCCTCGCGGAAAGGATACGGTACGACTAGCTGATTAAACCGAACTCCTTTTCGACTTGTGTACTTTCTGTACAAGACGCCCCCCTTCTTGGTGAACTGAATGTTTTGCTTAGCCACCCCTTCCTTCGCGTCTGGCGTTAAGTTACGGAGAGTGGAGTCATTTTCCTGTTCCACTATCAGTTCTGTAGGACTTACATTTAACAGCTTTATAGTGCATTCTACTTCTCGAGATGCCTCGGATTCATCCGGTTTCTTACATCTTTCTTTAGATATTGTGTTTTGAGGCTCCATTATAGGGCGGTCCAGTTTCGTGCCAGGTAAAGAAGGCTCTGCCGCTGAAGCTGTTTCGTCTGCCACCGGATCTTTACAAACTGTCTGAGCGGCGAGCTCCCTTGCTTTGGATCGAGTTAAGGCCTGTACGATACCCTCACTGAACCCAATTCCTTTTTGTCGCAGCAAGTACTCTGATTTATTTGAGAACAAATACGGGTATTGCACTGGGAGATGTGCCGAAACGGCAGCTTCAGTGTCTAGAACACCGAAAGGGCCTTCGATGCGGACTCTTGCTACTGGGAGACAGGCACTGTTTGTCTCTACTGCTTGTCTTATCCACGCGCATTCTCCTGTAAACTGACTCTCCTCGACATAGGACGGGTGCACTACATCCATAGTGGCGGCCGAATCGCGGAGCACGCGGCACGGTTGGCCATTCCCGACTAGGTCTCGGATGTATGGTTCTAGCAATTTCATGTTTTCGTCATTACTACAGAGTGACATTAACACAACTTTCGGGTTCTTACAACCCAAAGAAATATGCCCCGTCTGTTGGCAGTTATAGCAAACTATCGGCTTCTTGGCCTCGAACGCCTTTTTCTGTTGCCCTTCCGCCCTTTTCTCGGGTGCTTCTTCCTTTCTCTTGTTTTTCTCATCACCGCTTCCTTTGGAGTCTAAACCCTCCTTCGGCATATACCGACCCGACTTTGTCCATCGCGGAGGCTTGTCGGCCCGATATTTACTAATCTCCCTCCTAGGGACATCCTTGCCTTCGAGGGCACGGCGATTTACGTACTCCTCTGCGAGCTCTGCCGCTCTCGTGATAGTATCTACTCCTTGTCTATCCTGAACCCAGTACCTAATGTTTTCAGGTAGACGCCGAAAGAATTGTTCCAACGCAAAACACTGCAGAGTCTTTTCCGCGTCGCCAAGCGCACCCTCCTCTCTAAGCCATTCCTCCAGATTTACCTTTAAGGTGTACGCAAACTCTGGGTATGACTCGTCTTTGGCTTTCTCGATCTCACGAAATTTTCGCCTGAACGCCTCCGCTGACAGTCTGTACTTTTTGAGCAGACTCGCTTTGACTCTGTCATAGTCGTCTGCGTCTTCTTTACCCATACGGGCTATAATGTCAGCTACTTCACACGGCAGCAGCGTAAGCAAGCGCTGGGGCCACGTGTTTTTAGCAAAATTTTCCCTCTCGCACGTGCGCTCAAAGTGCACCAGAAAAAGACCCATGTCCCCTCCTACCGCGTAGGATGGCATCAAATCTGTCATTCGGCGCTCTCTTTCTCGTGCCACTGCGCTAGCTCCGTTCATTGATTGAGCCTTTGCTAGTTCAATTTCTAGGCGTTTCATTTCCATACGATCGATACGTTCTCTTTCCTCTTTCTCCTCACGACGTCTCTGTTCCTCTTTTTCCTCCCGGAGCCTCTGCTCCTCTTTTTCCTCACGGAGCCTCTGCTCCTCTTTCCTTTGCGTAATAGCCTCCAAGCATTCGCTCAGCTCATCGTCATCTGCCCCGATCTTCTCGATGGCGTCAATGATCTCCTGCTTTCTTTTCGTCTCGGCAATTACCTGGCCCAGCTCTCGGGCCAACTCTAACAACTCTGGCTTTTTTAGTCCCTTCAAATTCATGGCGGTCCTTGGTGCTGCTAACTCTTTTACCTAAACAACTTTGACGTACTATCAATACTTCCGTCAACCGTTACCAAATCACTGCTTTGTTTACAATCCTACGCAAAGCCTGGTGATATCTCAGCAAAGAAAAGCAGTGCACTCACCCTATGCAGTCATGAATTCGGACGCGTTCCTTCCCGTGTTGTCAGAGATGCCACGAAGCAGTTTTGTCCGACTCTAGGTCCTCCAGACAGCAGGTCTCAGCATTGCCTCCTGGTCGATGAGCTCGATCCCACCGCTGCCATCCAGTTGTTGTGGTCTGGGTCCTGTGGGTCTCGTCGTTGGTAGCTGGCTCCCATCGGACTCGTCCCTTATAGCGAGAAGCAATGCTTATATGGGAAAACAGAGAACAGACGTTTATTTACATTAGAGAGAGGTCAATAAGAAAGTTTAGATATATAGTGGCGTTCTTCGTACATGGCGAGCTCTCCACTCGAAAAAGCACCGAATGAGCCGTGGGGGCTCATTATAAAGGGTCTGTCCTCCCCAGATCCCTAGATCGGGGACCGCGTACAGATGGCACCGTCCAATCACGGACCACACATTACCCGCGAGGGTGACGAGCACGCACGGTCCACGCGAACCTTCAAAACTGAAGCGTGGTCACCGCACGGCCATGTGGCACGAACGCGGCTCCCCCCCCGTCAAGGTGTGTCGCTGGGCGAGGGGTCTGGAGTTGATGACTGCATCCATCGAAAGGGCCGCCGTAAACAAGCTTCAAAGGGTGCCGAACGACTCGTTCAATTAGCGGGACGATTCCCGGCCGCCGCCGCCGCCGTCATCTTCCAAAGAAGAAGCTGCACCGGTGGTCTCCCGAACTGCTCACGGCGCCGCGGCGGCAGGACGCCGCACCCTCCGGCCAGGTGGGAACAATACATGGCGGACACCGGCCGCCCACCCGTTTGGCGACTCAAAAGGAACATCAAAAGGAACGCCGATCCATTGTCAGACCTGGCGCCGGTCCTAACAGCGTGCAGTGTTGGCGATCTTGTGAGGAAGGTTATTCCTGTGTTTCGCAGGCTGTATAAAAATCGTATAGAAAAAGTGGCCGTTTTAATCCATGGCCGGGTAACTTGAAGTGTATCACTAGTGCTGTGAGATGTAGGGGCCGGTGGAACGATGTAGCGGTGACGAAGCGGCCCGTAAAAAAAAGCTTATAAAAAAGGCACACTCTAAATGCGATGGCGGCAGTCAAAGTTTAAAACTACTGATTTCTTCTCTGAGCAATGATACACTGGTGTTATTCGAATGCAACGGATGAATGAACCTGATAGCACGGTTTTGAACTGTTTTGAGTGACTTGGTTAAATAAGCTTGATCTGGGCTCTAGCGTATCGATGCGAGTCGATGCATTGATCCACTCCCACCCCCTTCGAAAGCTTTCTGCCCCTAACGTGGTTTTGCACTGGTACCAGCATCGAAGGTATCGCAAGCTTTCGGCGCCACACCTAGCTTTGCACTACCTCCGTGATCGGTAGGCTGATCATGGAGGCAGTGCAAAGCGACGATGTTGTGTGACGGCGCCATCACGTAAGTCACAGCATTAAATGTCATCAAGATTGGCGTCGCAATTTTTTTATTTGCATACCATGAAGACGTTACGTGATGTTTTTCGCATGACTCGTTCTGACGCCACAGACGCGGATGCCGACGACAACGTTGGTCGATGTTCGTGTGAACGTGTACGCGCGCGTGTGTGTCGCATTTAGATGGAGAAGAAATGCGACAGACCCATGTATTGTGCGATATCACTGTACGTTAAAGAACACCGTCTGCATTATCTGGAGCCCTCTAATACCGCTTTCTCTCATAGTACCGACCGCTTTGGGACGTTAAACCCCATGAACTCATCAAACAACCTACTTTATCAATTTATCAGTGAACCCCGCCGCGGTGGTCTACTGGTCGAAGTACTCGGCTGCTGACCCACCGGTCGCGGGATCCAATCCCGGCATCGGCGGCTGCATTTTCGATGGAGGCGGAAATGTTGTAGGCCCGTGTGCTAAGATTTGGGTGCACGGTCAAAAACCCCAGGTGGTCTAAATTTCCGGATCCCTCAACTACGGCGTCTTTCATAATCATATGGTGGTTTTGGGACGTTAATAACCACATATCAATCAATCAATTTATCAGTGATCTGACAGGGTTCGTTATATTTAACGGCACTTTAGAATCTCGGGTTGAACCACAGATGCCTGTCTCTCCGCACTGCATTCAGTTGATCTCTAAGTTTCAGGATGTTCGAAGTTACTGTAGGTCGTCGCCCTGTGTCTGAAGTGAAAACGCAATATACAAAACATACTCACAGTACCGCCATACACAAGGAAGTCCGTTTGCTGCAGAGGTTACTGATACGTAACTATTTATTTTCAACTTTTTTTTCCTTTTACTCCGCGTTACGGCCGCTACAACGTTGTAGAGAAAGCCACGTGTAAGAGTGCGTCACTTTAAAAAATGCCGTAAACAAAATGATAAGAGGCGTGGAAAAGGGCTTGAACAGGTAAGTTCCGTTTCACTTTCTTGACGGCGAAGATAAGAAAGTCATTAAAGCTGTCCGGTCCTCTGATAACGGAAGCAATTGCGTCCCAAAGGCTATTAAACCGTTCACCCAACCGTTCCTCACTAAGGCATGAAAGGTGCATTTTTTTTGCGTTTTTCAAACGTACCGTGTCCTTACCCTTGCGGCGCTTGCTTCGCCCGAAGCAACGAGCTGTTGATTTACACAGTTCTGGCCACACGACTAACGGCACGCTATAGCGTCTTGTCCTGCATAAATTAAGAACGGGATATGCCTAGAGTGGGATCCATGTGCCAATATATATCTCTTTCGTTTTCTTGTCTTTTCAGGAAGCCAACAGGGCTACGTGAGTGTTTTATGCGTACCCCGCTAGTTGGAATTGAATGAGCGATTCATTTTGAATTCACGTGCATGCGTACAGGTTCTCTGAGCTGAAACTTCCTATACCATTGAACTCGGCACCAAGACACATGGTTTATTTGTTCTTTTATAAGATTTAGCGTCCCGAAGTGACGCTAAATGCCGGCTGTGAGAACACCGTAGTGGAGTCTTCCGGATGACTTCGACTACTTGTGGTTTCTTAAGGTGAACTTACATCACGTGTTACACAGGCCTGTAGGATGTCGCGTCCATTGAAATGCGACTTTAAAATTGCGTCCATTGAAATGCGAATTTCAAATCGCGTCCATTGAAATGCGACCCACTGAGATAAGGGAGTTCTTTCAGGGAGGCTGGGAACTTGTGAATTGTGTTTTTGAGTATGTTTTTTTCTTGGGGGGGGGGGGGGAGTGTTCATAAGGAAAACAGGAGAAAATTTGGGGTGCAGCCGCCTTTACTGGTGAGACCTCCCCCTGACATAGAGCTTACAACGGAAGCTTCAAAGAGAATTGGAAGGATGCATTGCGCATTTCTCCGGGAAGCTCCTACCGCATTGTACAAGAAAAAAAAAGAGCTCTTGGAACTAAACAACTCCCTTACTGACATCGCTAAACTGCAGCTTGACAAAGTCCAAGCTGACAAAGCCCGTCCAGTGAAACATGGGTTACCGGGATGTAGTGTGTCTTGTCTTTGTAAAGACGATAGTCTTTCTTGGAGTAACTGGCTAACCTCCCTGTCCTTCCTCCTTGCTTCCTTCCCCCTCCGCCTTTCTTGGTATACTCGAACGCAAGATATTGGTCTGTCTCTCTGTATGTTTGTCTGCAACATGTTTCAGCCACCAGGCAAAGGCTCAAGCACTTGCTGAATGCCCAGCCATCTTGACCTGGTGGCTGCGTTTATACTTGTTAACATTGTCGATGAAAAAGTAAATATTACTCATATTTGAGGCGCAACATCGATAACTTAAGTATCCATGTTGCTTAGTATACAAGCTATTTACGTAGTATGCAAGCTATATACAAAGGTAATTGCTAACAGAGTTAAGGAAACATTAAAATTCAGTCAACCAAAGGAACAAGCAGGATTTCGAACAGGCTACTCAACAATCGACCACATTCATACCACCAATCAGGTATTAGATAAATACTCAGAATACAGCCAACCACTATACATAGCCTTCATTGATTACGAGAAGGCGTTAGATTCAGTAGAAATATCAGCAGTCATGCAGACACTGCGGAAACAGGGTGTCGATGACGCATATATAAACATCCTGGAAGAAATCTACAGGGGATCAACTGCTACCATAGTGCTTCATAAAGAAAGCAACAGAACACCAATCAAGAAGGGCGTAACGCAGGGGGACAATATCCCCAATGCTATTTACCGCGTGGTTACATGAGGTTTTCAGAGGCCTAGAATGGGAACAGTTAGGGATAAGAGTTAATTGAGAGTGCCTTAGTAACCTGCGCTTCGCCGATGACATTGCATCGCTAAGTACAATTGTTACGATTTGTTACGCAATCCCAATTTGTTACGTTAGAGCATGCGCAGTCATCGTCGTGTGCAGTCACTTCCGGGGTTCCACAGGGCTCGGTGCTTGGGCCCCTATTGTTCATTATTTATATTAATGATGTCACACAGGTCATTAAGGACACACCAGTGAAGCTGCGATTGTACGCTGACGACTGCGTTTTATATACTAGCGTAAATAATGCTCATGACCAAGATGTTCTGAACAAAGTATTTTCGTCCTTTTGTGGTTGGAGCGCCACGTGGCAAATGAACACTAATTACCAAAAAACTGTTCAAATGACATTTACTAATAAAAAACAGCCGCTAAGGTTTAGTTATAGTTACAATGGGCACTACCTAAACTCTGTTAATATATTCAAATATCTTGGTGTTACCTACACTCAAAACCTAAAGTGGCACCATCACATTGAAACAATTTGCGCTAGCGCATTTCGACAACTGGGATACATAAAACGAACACTCAAGCACTCTACCAAGGACTGCAAATTAACGGCGTATAAATCGCTCGTCCGACCATTGCTAGAGTACGCCTTAGCGGTATGGTCACCCTATACTGCACTTGACATAAATATGCTCGAGGGCATACAGAAAAAAGCAATACGATTTATATTTGGCCGGTATGACCACAATTTTTCTCCCTCATCTCACGCATGCTCATTATCGTTAGAACCCCTTGCTTTCCGACGCACACTTGACCGTATCACTCTGCTACATAAGATTGTACGCAGCCGCAGTTGCATTGAAGCACCGATTACTTGTTGTGATTCAGCACGACGAACCACGCGCCGATCTCACCCACTCAACATTGTTCCCTTCCAGCCATCTGTAAATTGCTTTAAGCATTCCTTTTTTCCAGCCGTTGTTGAGATTTGGAACAACCAAGATGGTTCCCTACGCGAAAAACCAATTGAACTGTTTTTGAGAGAACTGCCTAACCATATTTTATAATATGTTCTAAATGCTTTGTATGTTTCTTTGGTATTGCTTAATGTATGTTCGTTCCTTTTCCTAATGAACCCACTCCTGCTATGTCTCGTGTATTGAGACAGCAGTATCTGTAAATAAATAAATAAAGTAACTCAGGGGATAAATTGCAACTCATGATTACGGAGTTAGACAAGGAGAGCAGAAAGGTGGGTCTTAAAATGAATCTGCAGTAAACGAAAGTAATGTACAACAACCTCGGAAGATGCAGCGAGTCGAGATAGGTAATAGTGCACTTCAAGTTGTAAAAGACTATGTCTGCTAAGGCCAGGTAATAACCGCGGAGCCGAACCACGAGAATGAAATAACTAGAAGAATAAGAATGGATCGGAGCCCACTTGGCAAGCACTCTCAAATTATGACAGGTAGCTTGCCACTATACCTCAAGAGGAAGGTATATAACAGCTGTATCTTGCCGGTACTTAGCTACGGAGCAGAAACCAAGAGGCTTACAAAGAGGGTTCAGCTTAAATTGAGGGCGACGCAGCGAGCAATGGAAAGAAAAATGGTAGGTGTAACCTTAAGAGACATGAAGGGAGCAGAGTGGAATAGGGAACAAACGGGAGTCAAGTATATCATAGTTGAAACCAAGAAGAGGAAATGGACACGGGTCGGGCATGCAGCGCGTAGACAAGGATAACCGCTGGTCATTAAGCGTAACTAACTGGATTCCCAGAGAAGGCAAGCGGGTTAGGGGGAGACAGAAGGTTAGGTGGCAGATGAGATTAAGAAGTTTGCGGGTATAAATTGGCAGCAGCAAGCACAGGACCGAGTTAACTGGCGGAACATGGGAGAGGCCTTTGTCCTGAAGTGGACGTAGTCAGGCCGATGATGATAATGATTGTGATGATGATGATGATCGATACGTAAGTATTAGGTGTTGTGTTCCTTTACTAGAAAATGCATATAAAAGTAGTTTTAAACAACCTACTGTTTCTTAAGCGGCGCTAAACTTGAAATGCGACGCTATGCACAAAAAAGCTCTCTGCCGACAATAAGGTGCTGCATCCTGAAAGTGGCCCTGGGTGCTGCATAAGCAGCATAACATCATGTTTCCCGACACCACTTCCAGATGGCATCCATATCTCACGCAGCACCTCCTATAGCTATCGTTTAATGCCAGCAGGATAGAGGAGAGAGAGAATTATTTTAAGTGGAAGCAGGATAGAGGAGTCAACATAGAGGCCCATATACGACTGTTTTCATCCTACTTTTTTTCTCAATAGTGTTTGCAATAAAGTTGTGTTTTCTCTCTTCTCTCTCAGCAGTGCGTACGCAGACATGACTGGTCTAAAGTATTTCCGTTTTGCGGTACTCCTTGTGGTCGCCATTTGTTGATACATAGGCGTGGTCCGCCATGATCGATCAGTGGCTACGGTGCTCCGCTGCTGACCCAAAGGTAGCGGGTTCGATCCCCACCACGACTGTCGCATTTTAAGAAAGTCGAAATGGTAGAGGCCCGTGTACTGTGCTATGTCAGTGCACGTTATAGAACAACAGGTGATCAAAATTTTCGGAGCCCTCCACAACGGCGTCCCTCAAAGTCATATCTTGGTTTTGGGACGTAAAACCACGCATGTTAATATGGTACATAAGCGCGAAACAACACCCTGTATTTGAAAAAGCGGTGTACAGTTTTAGCCACTTTCGAGTTATTTGGGAATATGCTGTCGGAGTTGGCGAAGCCAAAACCTAATGGCTAATATATTAGATGTGAAAAAATCGCAGCATATCCACGGAGTGAATGATGATGAGTGGAGCGAAGCATCCGTCAGCCCGTCCGTGCTTCCTTCCGTCCGTTCGTTCTTGCTTCTGTCCGTCCGCGCGACTATCCGCGTGTCCATCCATCCATCCATCCATCCATCCATCCATCCATCCATCCATCCATCCATCCATCCATCCATCCATCCATCCATGTGTCCATCCGTCTGTCCATGCGTCCATCCGTGAGTCAATCCGTCCGTCCATCTGTCTGTCTGTTCGTGCGTCCATCTGTTCGTACGTCCCTGCGTCTATCCATCCGTCCGTCCTTCTGCTAGTCAGTCTGTCCGTCCGTCCGTGTGTTCATCTAGTGAACACTCCAAGTATCGCCATCTCCCATCTCGCATACCCAGTGGCACATACCCACTCTAGAGCGGGTATGTGCCACTGGTGGCTACATACATACATACATACATACATACATACATACATACATACATACATACATACATACATACATACATACATACATACATACATACATACATACATACATACAAGGTATGGACAGCCTTAAGGAGCTTCGCCCCTCAGTCATGCTTTTCGGCTGGCAGTGCTATAGCTGACATTTTGTACAGTATGTTCGACCGCCCTGCCCTGCTTCTTATTTCGTCATTACCCCAGCCCTTGCGGGAGCAAAATGTTGCGATGGCAGCCCGTTTGCTTGGGGGTGGGGGGTGTAGTTTGAAACCCCGGTTTAGACAAATGCGGGGAGTTTAGATTATTGCCGCATGGCTCTTCGCTGCTTGACACGTGACTCTTCGAGAGTCAGCGAGAGAGAAAGGGAGGGAATACGAGCGACCCAGACCGGAGGTAGAGAGTATGTTCCACTCGTCCCGTTGTGGAACGTGAGAGCCGACTCGACGCGTCGCTAAAAAAAGGAAAAGGAAAACATTGAGAAGAGAGTCGGACTCTCGCGTTGAAAAGTCAGCGCACGCAGCGAGCTCACGAAAGAAGGGAACGGGTCCGCTTCCTCGTGTTGGCGCGTCACGCGAAGAAACGAGTTGGCGAAAAGTTGTGCGACAGCGAAGTATCCAGAGAGAAAAGCCAACGCCCCGCAGTGGGAGCATCTTCGTGCGCCTCGTCGTCGTCTTCACGGGGTGGTCCGTCTCCCCCACCTGAGCGCGGGGACAAGTATACAGGCATGGGAAGGTGCACGAGGTCCCGTTGTCCTGTTTCTTATTTAGTTATTGATTTTTTGGCGTTGTCTCCAATGGAGGCTTCTAGAACGGCGTGTGTCGTGCAGTATCACATGTCCGGTTTCTGCGCGACATCCACAGCAAGAAAAAAGCAAAAGAAGTGAATGTTGCACCCCTACGCTGCTCTTTCGTTCGCTTTCGACTTATAGCCCCTCCGCGGTGGTCTATGGTGGCTAAGGTACTCGGCTGCTGACTCGCGGGTCGCGGGTTCAAATCCCGGCTGCGGCCGCTGCATTTCCGGTGGAGACGGAAATGTTGTAGGCCCGTGTGCTCAGACTCGGGTGCACGTTAAAGAACCCCAGGTGGACGAAATTTCCGGAGCCCTCCACTACGGCATCTCTCATAATCATATGGTGTTTTTGGGACGGTAAACCCCACATATATATCTTTCGACTTATATTTGCCGTCTCTTAGTTTACTTTCAGGTCCGACTGGAGGTCTCCTAATCACTTTGCTCTATTTCCCTAACAACCCTTCTAAGGGCAGTCACCTAAGGGGTGGTTAGACAAATAGTAATAAAAAAAATTGTGGCAGCATCACATTAGTGTGGCAAGCCTGAAGGATGAGAGCAGATAAGTGATCGATTGATTTCTCTTGTTTTATTTCTCGAAGTTTTTTTCCTGTTATCCCTGCGTGTTAATTGGCTTTTATTACTCTATTTATTGTCTTTATTTCTGTCTATTTTGCTAATCTTTCTGCTCTCTATCGCTTTATTTTGTCTAGTATTCGTTATCACGTGTCAGAAGACATGTTCACACCTGCTGTACACGGTAGCGGGGTTTACCCAAACTTTGTGGCACATACCCACTTTCTGGTGATGCCGCACGAACTGCGGTGAACTGCACTAGCTTCGATGTTAAAACTTGGAAGACATATTAGCTTCGCCTTCTAAAGTGTAACGCGATAGCGTAATCAGCCCCTGTTGACACTGGCTTTTGAATCGCTAGCCTCGCTTCACATCTCGGTGCACATCTCAGTCGTGCTGCAAAAAAAAAAAAAAGAATCCTTGAAATGGGCAGCGTGAATCCAACTTGCCCGAATTTCAAACATTTTCTAGAAAATGAAGGCATCCGCGCCTGGAAATCGGCCCTGTAAAGCTATCCTAGCTTTACAGGGCCGGATCACCTTTATTGGATCACCTTTATTGGGGTCTCTCGGAACGCATTCTAGCACGTTACAGATCGTTCCCACAGAAGAAAAGAAATACCAAGTCTCTATGCTCCATCCCGGGCCCATCGGATTACCTTCCATGGCTGTACGCCAAGTACGGAGCAGGAAATAGCAACCATTTGAACGACGTGATGGCTTTGCCAACGCATGACGTGGGGCACAACCAGTGCGTGTGTTCTAGATTTTGACCAATTTGGGCAAGACCCACTATCCTGGTATAACTGTCAGTTCAAGCGCACGAATAAACAGAAAGAAAGAGAGGATTTTTTTCTGTTTATTCGTGTGCTTGAACTGACAGTTATACCATGTATATCCAACTAGCCCAACTTTCGATTCTGTTACCCACTATCCTGTACAGGTTATGCGAGTTTGCCCACTGCAAATGCAGTCGTGAAGTGGCCACTACGACATAATGCTTGATCTTACGAATTGGCGAGGTACCTGCTGTGCGTCCATAAGTCAACACGCGCACATGCGCAACTGCACACGTTGCTGATGCTGTTGCTGATGTTCATAATGATTAATTATGCTCGTGTTCTTTTTAATTGGTGGGCCTTTGAAGGCAACCACTCATGATGATGATGTGTGGTGCTTTTTGGCGCAAGGGCCAATGGATGGCCAAAGAGCTCGATTTCAGGAACCACTCAATGTGCAGTGCGCATGTTCTGACAACTCGTGTGGTTCGAAGGTTCTATGACGCAGTGTTATAGGTGTTATGATACTTCTCCCCCTGAAGCGTGCATGACATCCACATAGTGTTTTTTTCTTTTATCCGGAGTAATTTCGAGCACAGGAGTGACCCTGTGGTTGAACACTTGCTTGCCACGCAGAAGAGCTGGGTTCAATTCCAGTTCGAGCAAAATATGTTTTTTACTATTTCTTTGATTGCATCCATCATGTACTTTCGCTCAAGGATAAAGATCAATATCTCGCTCGCAACTAAGGAAGGTGACTCCGACACCAGTGGTTCTGCGAAGTGAACTCTTTAACACTATTTCCTTAATAGCAATCGTAGCACCATGAACGGTAATTGCTCTACAAGCATGCTGTTATACTTCGGGCAAATAATGCCAGACAGGCAATAACCGCAGGGCAGTTTAAAAGGTAAGCTTTCTAAGGTCCGTCTCTTCATTCAATATACTGTTCTGTTCGTTCTAAATGACAAAAAAAGCAATATTTCTCCGTTTAAACTCGTTTTGTTGAGTTGTCTGACAATCCCTTTTTGTCATTTAAGGAGAAAATGTAGGCACTAGAGCGTCATCAGTCAATTTCATTACGGAGTTTGGAGATATCTGGTTTTTAACAAAATAATAGGGCCCAATATCGAAGACAGTCCACTCCTTTCAAGTGCACTGCCAAATTTAATGTTGTAATGCCAGTAATCGCTATTTCACGTTAACGTTGCTAATCCGGGTGACAGTGTTCATAAATAGTAGTGCTTGCTCACGCTGGCTGTATGACGGTCAGTGTTTCTAGGATTGACTAATCTCTGCTAAGTGTGGCTATCCGATGTTACAACGTTATTTCTGTACCGAAATGAAGAAAGGGAGAGGCTGGTGTCTTTCAATAACACCGCCTACTCGTTCTCGCTTAGCAGACGGAATACGCTGAAAAGCAATAACATGACCCAAAATGTTACACAATCGTGCATCATATATGCAGTTGTGGTAAAATAAAGTTGAAGTAAAAAGAAAAACAATAAAATGAAATCGAATCAATTAAAAGAAACTTCATGTGCGCAGAAGGAGGGGAGCACAAGATCAAACAGGTAATACAAGTTTAACGTAAAGTCCAAACTCGATATTCTGTATGACACCAATCGTTGTCTTCATTCAATCTGATTTCGATTGATGATTGATATGTGGGGTTTGATTGATTGATTTGTGGGGTTTAACGTCCCAAAACCACCATTTGATTACGAGAGACGCCGTAGTGGAGGGCTCCGGAAATTTTGACCACCTGGGGTTCTTTAACGTGCACCCAAATCTGAGCACACGGGCCTACAACATTTCCGCCTCCACCGGAAAAGCAGCCGCCGCAGCCGGGATTCGAACCCGCGACTTCCGGGTCAGCAGCCGAGTACCTTAGCCACTAGACCACCGCGGCGGGGCGATATGTGGGGTTTAACGTCCCAAAACCACTATATGATTATGAGAGACGCTGTAGTGGAGGGCTCCGGAAATTTAGACCACCTGGGGTTCTTTAACGTGCACCCAAATCTGAGCACACGGGCCTACAACATTTCCGCCTCCATCGGAAATGCAGCCGCTGCAGCCGGGATTTGAACCCGCGACTTGCGGGTCAGCAGCCGAGTACCTTAGCCACTAGACCACCGCGGCGGGGCGATATGTGGGGTTTAACGTCCCAAAACCACTATATGATTATGAGAGATGCCGTAGTGGAGGGCTCCGGAAATTTAGACCACCTGGGGTTCTTTAACGTGCACCCAAATCTGAGCACACGGGCCTACAACATTTCCGCCTCCATCGTAAATGCAGCCGCCGCAGCCGGGATTCGAACCCGCGACCTGCGGGTCAGCAGCCGAGTACCTTAGCCACTAGACCACCGCGGCGGGGCACAATCTGATTTCAATTGTTGAGTTGCATGGCATAATGAAAACTTAGTCGGCTACGGGAGACGACGTGTCGACGACGATGACGTCACTCATAGCGGTGATCGCGTAGAATTTGCGGGCGGAACCAACATCTCTCCCGTACACGCACGACTGCGTGGCGGCAAAGCGCCGTCTTGCGTTTTTCGTGGGAAAAATGTCGGGGTGCCGCGTACGCTGAAAGTAATCAGACGCGTTTGGCTGAGCACGAAGAAGACAGTGACGGAGAAAAAGAGGAAAACGAAAAATGCGTTAAGCGAGATATAACTAAACAGAAGATATAAGTGTTCGGAGCAGAACAGTCGCAATGCACGGCCGTTGACTCGTGTTATCGGTCGTTTGCTTCGTGCATGAAAGTACTCGGCGCAGCACCGTATTCGTGAAATAAATGCAATGGAAAGGATACAACAAGCGTCTCAGTGTCCCTGTTAATCTGATCTCTTCATCGCAATATTGTGTGTACGGAAGCGTATGGAAGAGTTTGACTATGTGTAATGGGCAAGTAGTAATTAGAATAAAGACGGTACAGAACGGGTGTGTTCCTAACGTCTCCTCTCTCTCACATACATACATACATACATACATACATACATACATACATACATACATACATACATACATACATACATACATACATACATACATACATACATACATACATACGTACGTACATACGTACGTACATACATACATACATACATACATACATACCTTCTGATTGTGGCGTAGGATTAATGACACCGGTTTTCCCACAGAGATAAATCCTGATCTTTGAAGACCGTTCTGACGAGAGCAAAGTGAGTCAACCAAACAAAAATGAAAGTATAAGCAAATGACAGAACAAGCAAGCAGCAGCCTTCCGGATCTCATTCCGGTACGGACACCTTAACTAGGACATTGCGAACTAAAACAAAACACAAAAGCAACAGCTTTTAGAGAACGAGGCCCAAGCTAACATCCGCACACGGCGTAGCTTGCACCCATCCGGCCCCTGCGAGAAATCTACGAACGGGTGTCCGAATGCGTCTTGCTTCCCTTCATTCTCGTTTCGTTCACGCTTCTGTTTCCGTGTTTCTCGTGCTGTTTCTCTTCCGGTGCCGTGTCATCCTTTTTTGTTGTTGTTGTCTTGCTCTGTTTGCCTAAGAGAAATTCCGGGAGCAGCAACACAGGAGGTCACCCACACACATGCACGCACGCAAAAACATGAAAAAAAACAAAGCTTTGAATGCAAAGACAGTGCGACAGACAGGGACCAGTGAAGAACAAACACACAACGCTGACTTTCAGCAACATTTATTGGAGGAGCTAAATCACATAAAAATGTGGTATGCAGTCATCAACCCCGTCAATGACTACCAATTGACAAATCACTTGTCACATGTTGATGATGGTCGATGAGAGCACAAAATTTAAAAGTGATCGATATACGCAATCTCTTCCTGCAATAAGGCAGCTTATGTTGAACTTACACACAAGATATTGATACGCAATAGCCGGCACAACCTGTCTGGAAGAAAGAGAAAGACGACGTTGGTGGCTGGTTGTTGATGAACTGTCGCCATCTTGTTCGCCGAGCACAGTGCATCGTATTTAATTTATTGAATAAGTTACCCGTAACATTATTGGTGGAGGTGGACGACTCCCGTACCTCGATGGAGACGCGCAGCGGTCGCAACGCCGGGGACTCTTCGGCTACTTCAACTGCCAGTGCCTCATCCCCACCGGTCTCTCGATCCGAGTCGACAACCTACGTCACCCTGCCAACCCTGCGGGATCCTGGAACTTTCTCCGCTGACGGCACCATCGACGTTGACTCCTGGCTGCACCGGTACGAGCGAGTCAGTGCTACCCACTGCTGGGATCCCACGCTCATGCTCGCCAATGTTGTGTTCTACCTCGACGGCACGCCGCGGACATGGTTCGAAACCAACGAAGCCGAAATCACAAGCTGGGATCTTTTCGAATCGAAGATCCGTGATTTTTTCGGCGATTCATCTGGTCGTCAGCTCGCTGCCAAGAAGACTCTCGCCACTCGCGCCCAGACGTCTACTGAATCGTACGTCTCATACATTCTTGACGTCTTGGCGCTTTGTAGCAAGGTCGACCAGCGCATGTCAGAAGAAGAAAAGTTAACCATGTCCTCAAAGGGATTGCTGACGATGCCTTCAACCTGCTGGTTTTTAATATTGTCACGAGCATCGACACGATCCTGACAGAGTGCCGCCGTCTAGAACAGGCTAAAGCCCGCCGCTTCACCCACGGCATCACGCGCCTGCCGAACACAGCTGCTACTTCCTCTTGTGATGACTCCGTCCGCCCAGCTCCCCAATGTGACAACCTCACCCGCATCATTCGTCGTGAGGTCGAGGCAGCCCAACCAGTAGCTACAAAATTTCCAACGCCTGATCCTTCACCGACCACTATCTCACTGATACAAGCCGTCGTTCGTCAAGGATTATCGAACGTCGGCCTACACCCCATTCAACCAGTCTACTCTGCCGAGCCTTTTTATCGTCGCCCATCCGCTCCTCGATTTGGTTCCAACTACTCTCGACAGCGCAATTTGTCCGAATGGCGTACACTGGACGACAAGCCCATATGCTTCAACTGCCGACGTGTCGGTCATATTGCTCGCCACTGCCGCAATCACTGGGCTCCGCCGGCACGCTATGGACCTTCTACCCAAGCCACTTCTGACCACCAGTCGTCCTCAACATTTGATTTTGGTTCCCCTATGCCGACCACATCCTCTGATTCTGCCGCACCTCTGACGAGACCTCGCTTCGCCCGCTCACCATCCCCTGCTCGCCGTCAATCTCGTTCGCCCCCACAACGCCGTTCTGCCTCTCCGACCTATTCGCAGTGCCCCCGACCGGAAAACTAGGCAGTGCAGCTTCTGGAGGTGAAGCTGCATTGACGACGACCTCTGCATGAAATCCTCGTGTAACGTTACCGACCACCAGGAATCTGTTGAACGTTACTTTAGACAATGTACCTGTGCGCGCGTTGATCGATACCGGCGCGCATGTGTCCATAATGAGTGCTGCTCTTCGTCGCCGCCTAAAGAAAGTTGTCACACCCGCCTTGAACCGAGCCGTTCGAGTCGCCGACGGGGGAACTGCCGCGATTATTGGCATGTGCTCTGCCCGTGTGACTATCGCCGATAGAAGCACTGATGTTCTTTTCACCGTTATAGAAAATTGTCCTCATGAAGTAATTCTAGGCATGGATTTTCTAATCGCTCACTCGGCCCTTATAGATTGTTCAGCTGGCTGTCTTGACCTTGAAATGCCTCTACTTTCTGATCTGACCAACCCACCCCAAAGTCGCCTTTGCTGCATTGATTTCGCACGCCTTCCGCCTAACTGTGTCACCCATATCGACCTCTTCTCTACACCACCTGTACCTGATGGCGATTACATGGTGGCACCAATTCATGCCGTGATGCTTACGCATGGCGTCGCTGTTCCGCACACCATTTTGACAATCGTTGAAAACCGCACATGCCTTCCTATTGTCAATTTTGCCCTCACTGCCCAAATTCTTCCACAAGGTATCTCCCTGGCCGAAATTACTGCTCTACAAGACGATATACGGTTGAACCCTTCAGAGTGGATGATTGCTGCACCTCAGACAATGAACCAACTCTATCACGTTCATCGGGCGTCGACGTTGACCACATGGTACCACCAGACCTCGCTCCTGATCAAGCGGAAGCCCTTCGTCACATCCTGGAGTCCTATAGTGACATTTTCGACTTCGCCAGCACGGCTTTAAGCCGAACGAGTGTTGTTACTCATCGCATCAATACTGGTGACGCGAGTCCCATTCACCGACGTCCATACCGTGTTTCCGCGTCCGAGCGCACAGTCATAGAACAGGAAGTCGAAAAGATGCTTGCAAAAGACATAATCGAACCCTCTTGTAGCCCCTGGGCTTCTCCTGTCGTTCTGATCAGAAAGAAGGATGGAACATGGTGCTTTTGTGTAGATTATAGGCATCTCAACAAAATTACGAAGAAAGATGTTTATCCGTTGCCTAGAATCGACGATACCTTAGACTGCCTTTACGATGCTACGTATTTTTCCACTATCGACCTTCGATCTGGCTATTGGCAGATCGCTGTGGATGAGATGGACCGTGAGAAGACCGCATTCGTCACTCCTGACGGGCTTTATCACTTTAAAGTTATGCCCTTTGGTCTCTGTAATGCGCCGGCCACATTCGAAAGAATGATGGACTCGTTGCTCCAAGGGTTTAAATGGTCAACCTGCTTATGTTATTTAGACGACGTTATCGTTTTCTCGCCCACATTCGACTCCCATCTCAAGCGTTTATCGGCGATTCTTGAAGTTTTTCGTCGAGCCGGACTTCAACTGAACTCGTCGAAATGCCACTTTGCTCGTCGTCAAATAACCGTACTTGGCCACATCGTCGATGCCGCAGGAGTCCGCCCGGATCCCGAGAAAATTCGCGCTGTCACGGACTTTCCTGTTCCTAAGTCAACAAAGGACGTTCGCAGTTTTGTGGGCTTGTGCTCCTACTTTCGACGGTTTGTTAAGGACTTCGCCATCATTGCACGCCCACTCACAAACCTCCTGAAGAAGGACACCCCGTTTTTCTGGGGCGCTGATCAAGCCTCATATTTTTCCCAGCTCACGACGCTCCTTACAACACCGCCGATTTTAGCCCATTTCGATCCATCAGCTCCAACCGAGGTTCGCACTGACGCTAGTGGGCATGGCATCGGGGCAATGCTAATGCAACATCAACGCGGACATGACCGTGTTATAGCATATGCAAGCCGCCTGCTATCTACAGCCGAGCGCAACTATTCAATAACGGAACGTGAATGTCTCGCTCTCGTGTGGGCAGTCGCCAAGTTTCGCCCATACTTATACGGGCGTCCATTCCGGGTAGCCACCGACCATCACGCGCTCTGCTGGCTGGCCTCACTCGAGGACCCCACAGGACGCCTCGCTCGTTGGTCCCTACGATTACAAGAATACACGTTCACCGTAACGTACAAAACAGGGCGGTCACACCAAGATGCTGATTGGTTATCACGCTACCCTGTGGAAGAGGCTGCCCATACTGACACCTTTCCAGACCTTCTGTCTGTGACGCAGCTACTCCACCTTGTGCACGAACAACGCCTGGATGCTTCCCTGCGAACCATCATTGGCAAACTTGAGTCAAGGCCTCGCGACGCATCTCTACAAATCTTCCTGGTAAAAGACGGCATCCTGTATCGCCGTAACCCTCGATCCATATGGCCATGACTTGCTCCCCGTCATACCAGCACATCTTCGTGCGACTGTTCTCAACCAACTTCATGACGCTCCTTTGGCGGGCCACTTGGGCGTCTCTCGCACATACGACCGTGTACGTCGTCGTTTCTTTTGGCCTGGTCTTGCCCGCTCTGTTCGACGCTACGTCGCCGCTTGTGAACCCTGCCAGCGCCGCAAAAAGCCATCTTCCCTACCAGCTGGATTCCTTCAACCGATCGACATTCCCATTTAACCTTTTTTTCGAGTAGGCCTCGACCTGCTTGGCCCATTCCCGATCTCCAGCTCAGGCAACAAATGGATCGCTGTCGCCACTGACTATGCGACACGGTACGCTATCACACGGGCACTTCCGACGAGTTGCGCAACCGATGTGGCGGACTTTCTGGTATATGATATTATTTTAAAACACGGAGCTCCACGCCAACTTCTCACTGACCGGGGCCGCACCTTCCTATCAGCTGTCGTTGATGAAATCCTGCGCTCTTGCTCTGCCAAGCACAAGTTTGCCACTTCGTACCATCCGCAAACAAACGGTCTTACGGAGCGCCTCAACCGCACCATAACCGACATGCTTTCTAAATACGTAGCGGCCGACCACCAGGACTGGGACGTTCATTTGCCATTTGTGACGTTCGCATATAATTCGTCACGTCACGACACTGCCGGCTATTCACCATTCTATCTTCTATACGGCCGAGAACCCGCCCTACCATTTGACACCTTGCTGCCCTCGGTCACGGAGTATGCCGGCGAAGCCATCGCGCGAGCCGACCACGCACGCCAACTCGCCCGCAGCCGCCTGCAGGTTTCACAGGAGCACCAAAGAAAGCTCTACGATTCCCATCATCGAAACGTGCACTTTTCACCGGGTTCCCTTGTCCTCCTCTGGTCCCCCACTCAGCGTGTAGGGCTTTCTGAAAAACTGCTGTCATGGTACACTGGGCCATACCGCGTCGTTCGCCAGGTGACTAACGTTACATACGAGATCGTTCCAGCCGATTCAACGTCATCATCGTCACCTTCGAGTGACATCGTGCACATAGCTCGACTCAAGCCCTATTACCCTCCTTCAACCGCATCCGAGTTGCTCAAGCACCGAGACGGTGCTTCTACCGCCGGGGGGTTATGATACGCAACAGCCGGCACAGCCTGTCTGGAAGAAAGAGAAAGACGATGTTGGTGGCTGGTTGTTGATGAACTGTCGCCATCTTGTTCGCCGAGCACAGTGCGTCGTATTTAATTTATTAAATAAGTTACCCGTAACAATATCAAACATCCATGTGCGGTATGCGTCAATGAATGGTCGCGTTGACTGAACGCGAGATAATATTGAAGCATATCACATCAGAAAGTTTGATGTGAATAGGGCCATAAATGGGCCATACTTAGAGCTCATATAGGGACCTAAGGGCCATACTTGGTGGCAGCGTTCCATATATGGCGTCTCATTCGGCCACATATGATACGACCACACAATACATGGCATCCAGTAGATCAATCATTGGCGGGGTGCTACCATATATGGGATAGACAACATATGCGGTCACGTTATCTCCACGAGCAAAATAATTTCGCCTGCCCGATCTTTATGCCAATCCTCGCCATGCTCTTGCTCTCTTCGTAGGCGTGACAGGGCAGCAGACATAGTGAGGTCTAAACACAATTTAGGGTAATTGGGAAAAGTTATCTCACTTTGAGAAAATGAAATGGACGGAAAAAGAAAACTAGACACGAAAATCTAGCGGCTTAGTCGAATAGCCGCTGTGTTGACTATGCTGCACTGGTGTGAAAGGGGCAGACAGAATTAAAGTAGCACATATTTAACTAGTGCAACGTTATAGAAGTTTACGATAAATACGGCGGACAGAATGATGTGCCGTGACCAGTGGCTCGGTGAGGAACCCCTGGGTCCTGTCCATGGAATACAAGCATGGCGTATATTAGAAGACCCAGAACTCATTTTTAAACACTTATACTCACGTAAATATTATGACTTAATATTCACCACGGTTAGCCCAGACTAACTCTGACCCTATGTGGTCAGAGTTTATCATGTGTGCTCTGACTAGGACGCGTCTTGTGGTAATGTCGTTGTTTTGGGACGTAACGCCGCAGAATATTAAAGATTTTAAGAATTGCAGAAGAACGTGCGCATGACTTTCTAGGTAGTAGAGCTAATAAACCAGCCTGTAGAATTCTCGCTTCTGAAAAAAAAGGGCAAGAAATGTACCCCACTTGCTTTTGGAGCCTCTCGTGTGTAGATGGCCTATAACCATACTTGCGAAACCAGCAGCTTTTTTTTTTCTTGCCGTGTCCGGCAATTTGCATTTCGCGTGCGCGTGTGACTCGTCCGAACGGCCCTTGAGGGAGGAGTGGACAAGGACAATCCAAACTGCCGACATCATTTTCGCAAGTTTCGCGCGAGCTGTAATTCGGCGCCACTGGTTGCACGGACGCCCTCCTCGAAGGCGCATTCGGTACGAGGACGTGGCCACCGTATAACGCGAGGCTGCCGCGGTGAACCATTGTTTTTTTCGCACCCGGCCAAGTGGCGTAATGACCACTGGACGGATGCATTTGTTTCCCCGCTTCATTTGTTTTTTTTCTTGTCTGCTTCGTTTTTCTTTCTCGGCGCTATTTGACCTGTCCCTGAGATCCACACTGAGAGACAGTGAGGTGAAATGAAACGCGACCACCCGAGCTATTCGCGCTATCATTGTACGTTGTTCGTATACTTTATCCTGCATTAAAGGCACAACTATTCAATAACAGCGTATTGTGTTTTAACCTTGACGGGTAAACACACAAAGCGTGATGAAGATGGGGCAACGATGTTGGTCGCTGAATAACGGTGAAAGGTCCATCGACAGTGTAGTCGCTTCCACGTGCAACTTCTTTACGCTATGTTAAGAAGAAAACCTTAGATGCCTCAAAAAAATTGCCCGCAGCTTCCCTCGGGGGAACACTGAGGAGGATGCGGAGCATATAATTGGTTAACGGGGTGTTAAAGTGCGACTTACTTGGGTCGATGGCTAAATTTGTTAACGTGGTTGTGAAATGGGGTGTTAAATTGCGACTTACTTGGGTCGATGGCTAAATTTGTTAACGTGGTTGTAGGAGGGGGTGTTAAATGAGTGAACACGTACACACGTATGCGAAAGGGCGGCGCTGGTCGAAGGGACGTCGATCATTGTGTTTGTGGATTCGTTGGAATTCATTTCACCGCGACCTTGGACGTCGACGCGCCGTACAAACCAACCGACGAGCGGCAACTGAGCGAGCGAGCGCCGACCTTGAGTATATATACAGCGCGACGGCGCATGCGCGCGCGTCAGCTGCCGATGTTCTCGAAGCATGACGGCGCATGCGCGCTACGTTATACAGCTAGCGAATGTTCGTGAAGAGGAGAAGCGCACGCGGTGTGTAGAGGAGGAAGGGTGCACAGATTGTGGAGGAGTGAAGCGCGCGCGGTGTGTACAGGAGGAAGGGATGCACAGATGGTGGAAGAAGGAGGAGGAAGCTTGCGGACGGCGCCGCACTACAAGCCTCGAGTATTAGATACTCCGCATCTAAAAATAATAAAGTGACCGGTGGCGCCGGTGGCGACGACACAAGTGCTGCGAATTGTCATCACGTGACGTCACAGACTGCCAAACGTGTGACGTCATCAGGGCGTTGCGCATTGAAGTCATCACAGGACAGAGTTATTTAGCAAAATGTAGGTCGTAGGGTGACTAGGAAAGAATTGAGGAAGGAAAATCCACTAGTTTCTGTTTCCTCACTCTTGGCATCACTTGCGAGTCGCAGCTGCCCCAAATTTCATTGTTTTTTGTTTTTAAAGGAGCCGGTGAAGTTTTGAAAAATGTCGTAGTGCTAGATAATTGAGTTTATTCGCTTCTCATTCAAGTCCTACAATGCGCTGCCTAAATCAAAGAACTCGATCGCTGGCGAGCTCACCATTGTGGATCAGTGGCTAAGGTGCTCGGCTGTTCACCTGAAGGTCGCGAGTGCCAACAAGGGTGCGGCGGTCACATTTCGGTGGAGGCGAAACGGTAGAAGTTCATGTACTACGCGGTGTCAGGGCACGTTAAGCAGCACCCGATGGTTCGACATTTAAGGACTCCTCCACTTCTCTCATAATCATATCGTGGTTTCGGGGTGGAGTATTGTTGATAGCTGACCTCGTCAGTCGTCTGAGCAAACGCATTGTTTTCCGCGTGTAATGCACACCGAATGCGTCCGCACGCAGGTTTGTGGTACACTTTGCAAAACCTCGACATGAAACGGCTTGTGCATCGAATTCAGTTTTCACGATATAAAAAAAAAACGCTTTCTTGAGTGCGGGCTGTGTAGAATGACCTCGGATGCGAATGGTCATCAAGCAACATAGAGCGGCGGGAAAAAGAAGCTGTCTTTTATTTTACGTTGTTGCTGGATTGTTTTCGAAGAGAGATTTCGTTTCTCGTGCTGAGACAACGCCTCCATGCATTAAGGTCAAGTCGAACATTAAAAAAAAAAGGAATTCGAAACGTTCGCCACTGGCTCGACGACGTCGGAAATTGCCGTATGTGCAATAGTGTGAGGGTGCAGTCTAGCCGAGACTTGACTACCAGTGAGACAGCTGGCTCGCTTTCTAATAGGCTGTACACCGCTATTGAGATGATGGTTAGGATGATGATGGTTGGAGTGTTGGTTTCAGAACGACCTTAGCAAAGTAGTAAGCCGAAAGCCCTCGTTGGCTCTTCAAACGTGAAAACTGAAATCAGGAAAGCTTGTTTGGGGGCTAGTTGAAACATACTCTAGCTCAAGGCAGCGCTGCAAAGTTGAAAAACGAAAAAAATGGACTACATAGGTAAAGCGCATCTAACAATTTAATTTATTGAAATGAAAGACCAAACGAAAACAGGGAGGGGGGCTCATACAAAGGAGATGGCATTGAATGCAGACCGCGCATGATCCTACAGGGGTGCTATCAATGCAATAAAACACGTGCATTGATCAAACTGAGTATTGACATTTTCTCTAATTTGTACATTTGTCAAAGATAGCACTAGTGTTCCATTGATTTCATATTTGTTTTGCTTAACATCCCACTTGTCTATCTGTGAGTGCTATTGAGGGTGAGCTGACGCATGCACCAAACTTCCTCGACATCACACTGTGAGCATCAATGATTGTTTTTCTGTTTTTGTCTTTGCGAATTGCCAAAGTAGTAATATCCCTGAAGTGCGGCTACAAAGGGTCTGCAATCGAGGGAAATCTTGCTCAACACTGCTTTAATCGTAATTGTAACTCAAACTTCAGGGAAACTGGAAACAACCAACCACCACCAGGGGGACGTGCACAGATCTCGTCTTTGCGAACTGCTTCGTGCAAACGTTTCGTCGTGGTCACACGCAACGTTTGATATGTTGGAAGTGGACTACGCACTGAAGTGCAATCTAGCAACGCTTGTCTACCGGCCATTACTCGTTAATATTATTTTTTTCGAACAGATCACGCTGAAAGCGAGGGTGTTTTCTTTTGCTGTCGGTTGATCGTGCTGTAGGCAGCCGCCGCAGAGCGCAGGCCACGCGCTCGCGTGTTCCCTTTCATAAAGGACGACAGTGTACAGAAGATCACACATAAGACATCGCTTCGTGACTGTTGTTGTGCACGTGTTAGCCATTCGTCGAGATTAAGAGTCTGCAATAACAGCAGCAGTCAGGATCGCCGAAAATAGTCCCGCGAGGATTCGCAATGTACGCTTTCGCATTAACAAAAAAAAAAAAGAAAGGAAAGACCGCTTCCTGACAAGAAGCAGGAAGCGAAGGCGAAATGCCCGATTAGTGGCTAGTGCAACTGTATACGCTCGCCCGAAACAGGAGGTTATCGCGCAGCCAGAATGAAATGGAAGGCCCGGCAGCGGTCAAAGAGCATGCCGCCCCTCGGCCGCGAGACGCAAATAGCCACGCGCCACCATGTCTGGCAGCGGCCGAGACGCGCGCCCATGCAGCCTTGAACTTCATTCCGCCGAGTACGGCCACCGGCGGGATTTATCCGTTCTGTCTTTCCGCACTCACGTGACCACTGCCTCCAGTGGGGTAATTGCGTGCAGCGTTACATCGTTTGTTCGCCTTCACTCGTCCGATCGCAACCGCAGTTGCATTGACGGCTGATCTTTCTGCACTTTGTCGCAACGAGAACGTTTGAACATGAAATGACTGAACTTCAGCATCAAGCCTATAAATTATTTCTTATCTAATGGTACATAGAAACATGATTATGATGGCGATTTTTATTATCTTCAATCAGATAAGAAAGAACGGTCATTTATGCATTAATCTAAGACACCTCTAAAGCTAAGGTCGCGGTCTTGTTATTTTCCTTCTCAATAAATACGAATTAACATTGCCCGCCCCTACCCCAGAATGAAGAAGCGGTGAAAGACCTATTTGTGAGGCTTCACTTTATGTAACGTCGTAGTGACGTCATAATTTTGGGCAATCAGTGAAGTCTTAATGACGCCATAGTGACATCATCACATGATGGTTTTCTGCATCCCTTGTATGGACGCAGACGGTGAATGCTTGCGTTTGTCGATGCATACAAGGCCGAAGAACATGTCGCCAACCATTTCTGTGTGTCTTTTCTCAAGTAACACGATTATACTAGCGCTAGATTTTCGTTTAGCAAACTTTGTCGAAGCTATATTTATGAGGAAGAGGCAGAGAAACAGAGAGACTTTGTCAGAGAATAGGTTGGCGATGTGAGCTATGTGTATGGGGAGGGGCGGGGCGGGGTGTTGGTAGCCAAGAAATTCGGTAGTGTACGCTATGGCGAAAAAAAATTCTCGGGGTGGGAGGTTTTTGGTTGCTGGAGGGACGACAACAAATACCGGAAAGGCTACTTCCTTCATTTCTGTACTCTCATTGCTGGGAGCCAGCTTTTGGTGCCTCTATTTCATTTGGCGCTTGTATTTCTAAGCCATCATCTCAAAAGTCACAGTAGACAGGGCGGTCCCGATGGATATTGTGAGCTTCTAGTCACTCAATTTCACTCACAGTTAGGGCTGTCTACAGGCGAGAGAAGGTACTCTTATTGTCTAGAGTAGCACTCAGGCGATCAAGCGAGATCGTACTGATATGGTTTCCGTTGGATATGGCAGCGTGGCGGAAAATCATGCTGATGTCTTGTTCCCGTGGGCGCAGTGCACTAATGGCTAACATTCAGTATAGCTTGGTGGTCTGAATTACTGATAACCTGATTAACTAACTATAACCTTGAAAACCTTGATATGAACGATTACTGGTAACCTTGACCTTGACCGGACTAGAAAGGCGCGTCGCAACGCTCGCGTGCCTTTCCAGTACGACCGTGCCTTGACAGATGCAGTAGACCTGTGGACTCTATGACGTCACAACATTGTGTACTTCTGGAATGCATACAACGAACAACCATTGAACCCCTCACCCCCCCTCCCCCGTACTACGCACACCAAGGCCTCTAACGCCTTCGACGAAAAGGAAAGAAAGACAAATCGAAACGAGCAAAATAAATCAGGCTGTGTTTACTAAAATCCGCCCAGCGTCTACGTGACTGCACTGTTTTCACGGCGCAGACGCCAATTTAACATCACGTGCTTGTTTTCGTTTGGAGAGTGAAGAGGAAGGCTTATTGCTCTCTGAAATGCGTGCACTGCACACAGGCAGCGGCATAGATAACTTCTCATCTTTCTTTCTTTCTTTCTTTCTTTCTTTCTTTCTTTCTTTCTTTCTTTCTTTCTTTCTTTCTTTCTTTCTTTCTTTCTTTCTTTCTTTCATTGAGTCTCATGTTGTGCCTGTATACACTATTGCAAGAGAGAGAACTTCCGGGGTTAAGTACCGGCGCACGTGCATGCAACCCAACAGTAACAGCAACCGGTGAAGGTGAACAGGTCTGGGCTTCCTCTTACTGTCTTCAGCTTCAGCAGTGGCGTCGTTTTTGCTGTGGCAGCTGCGGCTCATTTAGAATTCAGCGTAGATGCCTCTGCGCCGTTTGCTGTTTGCCTCATTAGCTCGCAGAGGAGGCAGCGAACGCGTGCGTTTGTTCGAGCCGATTTTTTAAAAATGCGAACGAGCAACGGAGCCGTAGAAAAAAAAATCAAAACATAAGTATGCTGGTCTCGCAGCTCGCATTTGACGGGTCAAAGCGTCCGCTATCCAGCCAGTTAACGGTTGAACACTCGTGAACATTTAAACAAAAGTAACTTTAATTAACAGGAATTGGTGTCACATTTCAACAAACATTCACAAGCACTCAGTAAGTCCCCCCGTAAAAAAGCGGTGCTGTTGCTCGGGCAGGTAGGGTGAGTCTGCCCGCCGCTTGGCATTTCTTCTTCCGTCGACGACCGGTGTTTTCACTCTCTCCGTGAGCTGACAGAGATGACAAATGACGCTCTGAAGGTCGTTTGCGGCGCCCGTTTAAAGTGGCCATAACAAAGGAAAAAGGGGTTTCAAGACGTGGAAGTAGCCCCTATTAAGGGATTAAGCGTCTCCCCCGACTTCCTTTGGCGGCACTTGAAAGGCAAACACGGCTCCTGGCCGCTCTCTTCGAGAGGGGACGGCACAATAAGCAAATGGAGGAGTTTGTTTGACCTGAACGTCACCGTATAATATTGCTAATTGGCTCAACGCACTAGACGTGCCTAAAGTTCGACCGCAAGAAAGGATTAAACTCTCCTCCTCATTCTAACCTTTCATTCTCGTTCAAGTTCACAACCGTGGTTGTGCGATTTGTTTCGCGACCAGTTCGTGCGAATAACTGCGGTGGGCCTAAACACTCTATTGGACATGTGTAAATACTTCCTTTCCGCACTTACTGGTTATTCTTCGCTTGTAGTACTTTAACCGCGCTACCGTTTAACTGACCTACGGAGCATATGCAGGGACGCTACAAGCACCCACCCTCTGGCCACACCCCTGTTACGAAAGGCGCGCGCGTGAAGAGGATGGGGCAGAGGCGCGGCTGCCCCAAATAGTCTAAAGGGGCAGGGGCGTAGCCAAAAGTTGGAACTCCCTACAATTGTAATTTCTCCCTTTATATGCCATGACAAAAAAAATACGGGGGGGGGGGGGGGGGAGGGCACGGCCCTGGTGTGCCACTCCCTGGCTACGCTTCATCACCACTACTACCCCGTACATTTCGTTCCTCTGTAGGACCTCCCGAGCCATTTTTTTTATTGCGCAGGGTTATGGTTAGGCATTTTTTGTGAAGATAATGGGCACCGACAAGCACTGATGTTGAATTCACGAAACTTTTCATTACTTCTGAACGTTTACTTTAGAAAAACTTCGAAGAAAGAGCAGGCTATTGGGAGATAACACCATTGCTTCATTGCGTTTTTAGAACCCATGTGGAGACTTTTTTCTTGCCGAATCAACCAAAGGGGGAATTGTAATGATATTTGCCCACCCCCTCCTCCCGATGCTAATTGATGATAGCCCTGCGAATTTTTATGCCTGCAATAAAAAACGAGGACGTCAATGGCAAAGAACAACGCACCCACGTTTCACATTAACAGCGATGCAGATAGAGCTAAGCGTTTAAATGGGCTAATGTACGTGAGCTAACCATCGTGCGTATGCTTTTACTGCGCTAACTCTTATGCCTGTTACCACCCTAACAATGACCGGCGCAAGTAGTCGGAATTTCCCGCGTGAACGACACGAAAGGCGCGGTATGACGCGAAACGTGCGTGTGTTGCCACCTAACGGCAATGTTGGAAACTGCACATCATGGCGCCATTTTGGAACTTCAGTAACGGTTAGCGCACTCTAGTAACGAGGTTGTGCGGTGTGTCTGCAAACCACATTCATTGGCGTGCGCACAAAGGCAGAGGGGGTGGTGGTGGTAGTGGGGAGTGAGAGGAGAGCACAAAGCTAGCCCCTTGCATTGATATTACAGGGACGGAAGCGCTGCGACAAACTTACCCCCCCCCCACCCCCCCCCCCCCCGTAAGGGGAACCGTGCGCATGCAAATGCCCACATCATTATCCCCTTCCTTTGCGTTTGCGACCCTTCTCTAAGTATATTCCAGAAAGGGATTTCAGCCTGCAGTATAATGTACATTGGCATGCCACACCACTCGCTAATGGGGTGGACATATTTGCCTTTATCGAACATTGATTCGTGTATGACGAATAGCAGAGAATACATTCGAGGATTAAGACATTCACTAGGATTAAGACAGGCGACCCCTCATGGGAGCCTCTTTCAAAACTGCGTGTAACACATCTGAATTAAAGTGACCCCTGAAACAAACTAACACCCATGAAACCAACTGACCTTACCTGTCCGGATGTTTTTTTTTTATATGTAGTAAAACTTGGGAAGGTAGGCCAAATAAGAGCCCGCCAGTTCCAATATCATGTTAATGAGATTGAACTAGTAACCGTATAAAAAGGAACCCACAGAAAAGAGTAAAAGAATAACGAAACAAATACTAAGCAATAGTACCGCGGGGAAATGGGCAGAGGTGAGCCAAAATTTCTGGTGGTAATATATATATATATATATATATATATATATATATATATATAATATATATATATATATATATATATATATATATTATATATATATATATATATTTATATACTTATAAACTTCGAGAATAGTGCAGTATAGGAAACAAAACAATAAAATATTTATTTAATCCTAACAGTTTCGGCTGGTGGACCAGCCTTCTTCGGAGGATGTAAGTGAAATGATACAAGTTCCCGTAGCAGAGGGTCACCCTCACAGTTTAAAGACCCTCCAGGTCTTTAAACTGTGAGGGTGACCCTCTGCTACGGGAACTTGTATCATTTCACTTACATCCTCCGAAGAAGGCTGGTCCACCAGTCGAAACTGTTAGGATTAAATAAATATTTTATTGTTTTGTTTCCTATACTGCACTATTCTCGAAGTTTATAACTTTTATTACGGTAGCCGGAAGAAACTCTGATCATCTATTTCATCTATATATATATATATATATATATATATATATATATATATATATATATATAGTATGAACATTCTGCGTTGCATAGCGTGTTCATGATTAACACCGCTTAATTAGCACGATTTAGTTGGCGTGTTAACTTGCATGTTTCATTTGGCACGGTTCTACCTTTACTTGACCTGATTACCATGGTTTTATTAACGTGGCGTAATTACCTCAGTCTTGCCACGACTTGGCTTAATTATTTTAGCCTAACTTGCAAAATATACCGCCAAGCTAAATAGCTAATTATCAGGCCGCACGGGTTCGGGTGTTAGCGGACGATGAAGGCAGGAAAAAAGGCGCGCACCGGTGCAGCAGGGCGCTAAAATGCACAGGCTGACCATGATGATTGACCCGTGGCCTCAGTTTTAGGTGCGGGTCACGGTGTTGTGAGGCGCTCGACCGGAATGAGTCTCAGAGGTCACCATGCTGAATATTCTGAAACAGACTTAGTGCAGGCATTAAAAGCCTCAAAATGAATTTAAACAGCTCTTGCATCTAAAAATACGTAATCGAGAAAAGCTTCGGACACTTTAACAGCGTGGATGCACTTTTTCACTCAGTGGAACGACAAACAAATGAAAGAAATGTCTGGTTTGAAAATACCGCCAAACTTTGTCGACCGTCCTTGACGTGATGCTGGGTTCCATCATAAACAATAAAACGCAGCGCACTGAGGGGGTGGATTTGCACTTTCCTCAATGTTGGATCATTAAACTGGGGGTGTCGTCAGAGCTCGGAAAGATCTTGAGTTTCTGTCAAGTTTAGCCGATCCTGCGATTTTGCCAAGCTCGGACGATCCTGCATAGAGCACCTGGTGTTGCCAATATCTACGCTGCTGTTGGCATTGGTACCCAACTGTGAACAACTGGTGACGTAAAACATATGCGGCTGTTTAGCGTATGTCTGTGCGTGCATTTGTACATACCTTTAGCGCCACTTCGTAACGTTTCATTCAATAAAAAAAAAGTTCCAGAACAGTCAGCTTGCATGCGCAAGCTTCGCATAACATCGATTTTCAAGGTATACGTGGGATCTGCCGAATTTCTTTAGTGACACGGGTCACGAGCGAAATGTTTGGATTCTCTTTCGAGCACTTCCGGTTGACTACTTCTTTTTGGTTTTTGAAATATCCGAAAACATAATTAAAAACAAATGAAACTAGCAAAAAAAACCAATGACTCTGTTTTATGTTAGGAAGTGCATTACCTACACATAGTATTAGATCATAAGTTTATTTAGGATAATGGTTAATTAACTGTCATGATAATTAACGAAACTTGATTGAATGCGCTAATTGTAAGAGCGGATGCTTTGGTTGTGAGCAGCTGGGATCGTTACCGCACCTGGCGGAACAGATCTCAACCACGCGCTCCTTTTGACGTGGCCTCTGAGATGCACTTCGGTCGGGCGACGAAACACGAACTTAACCCAGGGATAAACCAGGGCTCACGAACGCCGATGTGCGAGTGCCACTATCTGACACCCAAGTCAAGGATCAGTCACGTCTAGGTATTTTTCCATACTAGAATATTACGAAAAAAAGTAATTTTGTTAAGATTGTACTAGGCCACGCAAGGCTAACAGACAAACCGGACGATTCTGAAGACTATTCTGCTTCCTTCTCCGTTGTTTCTAAGCCTTAGCGAGGTGATGCAGGTTGGTTCCTCGTTGATTTTCAGCGCAAAGTGGTTCGAGTTAAAACCACAGATGGTCACCTACAATTCACATTTGTCTGAACTGACGAGAAAGAAACTCGCGCTGAAACCAAGCGTTGGCACCTTTCATAAATCGACGGGCAAGCCGTCGTTGGCGTAGGGGTTCCATCGCTTCGGGGTGTTGTCGCAGCCGCCACAGCCTTTCCTCTTCACCAGTACTTGTCGTTCACGTCCGTTGAAATAAATACCGACGCGTCGTTCCGGTAACCAATAACTATTTAACTACGAACAAACAAAGTAGCGACACAGATGCACAATGAGTAAAAGAGTCACTTCTCGACACGGCTGGCGATTTGTGACTGACTCGGTCACCGCGTCGTCTTCTCCGCTCTCCCTCTCCTCCCGTAGTCAAGCGTTGTCCCGCCGTGCCCTCCTTTCTCTTCACCCGCAGCTGATCCTCGGTGCCAAGTTGTAACCAGCACAGCGCGTCCCGAGGTCGCCCTCGAAGCTGTAAAACGTGCCGCTTCCCTTGGCTTGGGGACCGTGTACCAAGTTTCTCCTGCTTCTGCTTCTTCAGGAAGTTTCGTTCGCAACAGTATTCTCTCCTTTTACGTACAGTCCAACGAAAAAAAAAAATAAAGATTGGCAGATGTGATAAGTTGCATGAGCGGCAAGATTGGGACACGTGCCGCTGTTTTTTTTTTTTCGGAGCACGCCGACTGCGAGTGCCAAGCACATTCCATTTTCCAAAATAGGGATGGCTAGCGGAAAGCGCTCCAAAGAGACCTTTTCCAGGAAAACTGCTTCGATAAGGACGCGATGACTTGCAACTATTGCTTAGAAGAAATAATAATGAAGTCATGTGCATAGCCACATCTGCCGATAAGCAATGAACAAGCGTTTCTCCGAGATATGGGCTTTAGTATGGGCCAACAACAAGATTGGCAGCTTGTACGCCGGCCACCCCTGCTTTGGAAAATGGAATGTGCTTAACAATACCGCAATATGCGTGCCCATAGTAGATTTCTCTATGGCATGCCCGCGAACAACAGCGCCCTTTCGAGATTTTGCGGCTCCAGCCACCGGTAACTTGTGCCAATACGCTGTGGCTGCACGTGTACTTGGCATTTACGAGTCACCGCCATCGCTTCAAAGACATTTGTTGCGCTGGTGCCTTATTCAGTGAATTTACCGATGGTGAGTAGACGTATTTATGTAATTTCTGTTACGTACACCCATTTATGGCGACGATACTTTTTCGGCTGGCCCATAACCGTTGCACATGGCCGTTGAAATGATGATCGTTTTCTGCGTCCGACTACCAAGGGAATTTGATAATCAGCCCCGCATTCAGAATGCGAAACATTCTCCTATGTAGGGGCATCTCTACGTAGCGTTATCCGACAGCGGTGTAGCAAGGGCGTCCTGCCGTAAGCGAATAAAAAATAGGCGGGAAAAAATCGTACCTGGAGAGCAAAGCTAGTTACCAAAAACGACTCTTGACCGGCCATGGAGGTCAAGTGGCTGAGGCACTCGGCTGCAAACCCGCAGGTTGCGGGTTCGAATTTCGGCCACGGCGGCCGCATTTTCGAATGAGGCGAAAATGCTTGAGGCCCGTTTGCTTGAACTTAGGGGCCCGTTAAAGAACCCTAGGTGGTTGAAATTTCCAGATCTTTTCACTACGGCGTCTCTCATGATCATATGGTGGTTTTAGAACGTCAAACTCCAACAATTGTTAAAGACGGCTCCTGGGCATATGCGTCGGGGACCAAGTGGAACATTCAGGTGAAACTTCAGTATCGCACTACAAAGTGTGCGACTTCCGAGGAAAGTTGAATTGCGCCCTTTAGAATCGAATGAGGCCCCAATGCGATGTATTACTCTGGGGAAGCACGCGCTCGCAGTTGCGACACCAGTTTTACCCCCATGTTCCTGTAGATCTGTGCCTCATATAATCGCGAGTACTTTTCGCTAACCAGATCTTTTCGTGAGATATGATTTTTAGGGGCGAAGCTCCTTAGGGCGTGGGCTGTGCATCCCGTGTAGCCTGTATGTAGCCACCTCTAGTTTAGTTCTTGCAGTGTTCACTAGATGGCGGTAACGTCCCCTGTATCTAGCCACCCCTAGTTTAGTTCTTGCAGTGTTCACTAGATGGCGGTACCGTCCCCTGTATCTAGCCACCTCTAGTTTAGTTCTTGCAGTGTTCACTAGATGGCGGTACCGTCTCCCGTATGTAGCCACCTCTCATTTTGTTCTTGTAGTGTGTACTAGATGGTGGTACTTGTAGCTGATGATGAAATGATGCAAGATGTTATAAACTAGAAAGCGGTACTTGTAGTTGATGAAAGACGCGAGATCTTATAAAATAGGAATGATGTCACATATGGCGCGTGTCATTGGTTGAAGGGAATCGTTCGATTTAGTGCGGCGACGTATGCTAGGGGGAGCGATGTAATAAAATCGAGTGGGCAAAATGTACAGAGGATTCATGGTTTACCAGGTTTACCTCCGGAGCTTCACCCACTCATCATCATTCACTTCGTGGATATGGCGGAATTTTTTTCCCCGCCTATTTCTTGGTTAGTTACTGCAGCCTACAGCTGTTCCCTCACGAGAGATGGCAGTACGTGCCCGTGTCCCAAAATTCTGGTCGTGCTCCTCCGCCGACAGTCATCGCTGTCCTTTCCACGGATAATTTGCGTGATTACTCTGTCCAATAGAGTTTACTCACTTTCGCGAAGTCGAACTCCTCTCGAGTCTTCCTGATAGCAGTCCTTCCCATAAAGACCCACGCTTGTGTTGGTTTCAAGTCAGAAACTCGAACGTCCTGGTGCGATTCGGCACAGATTATGGCATCACTGTTCAGCCAAACCCTAGGATTTTCGGCAATGAAGACCTTTCGCCCTTTTAATTGGCTGCTCAAAGTTATGACTAACTTTACAAACAAGACGCCAGAAAACAGTGTTGCTCGGGAAGCCATATACCTATCCAAAACTCTTCACTGGTGTTAAATCAACTTGACTCCAGACCATTTTGTCTGCAGAAGATTCTAGGATCTTGGGAATCTGCCTCAGTTGCGCAGAAAGCGACCAAAGCGCTCCTACTTTACTTAGTCAACAAAGCTGAGCGACCGCCTGTAGACTGTGTGTACTCCCCCGAGTGTGCTCGTGATTGTGTGTACCTTCTTATCACTCTGCAACCTCTTTTCTCCCCTTCACCCCTTTCCCAGAGCAGGATATAGCAAACCGGATGTGCGTCTGGTTAGCCTCCCTGCCTTTTATTGCATCTTTATTTCTCTCTCTCTCTCTTCACTGGTGCATCCCTTACACGCCTCTCAAGAGAGATATTGAGCCCGTACGCTCAGCTGGTCACTCACCTTCATAGAGCGGAATAGTACTGATTTTGGTATGTCTTGGAGTGATGCCTCCTTCTTGGAAAAGTCCGCCGCGATGGATCAGTGGTTATTGTGCTCGGCTGCTGTTCTGAATATCGCGGGTTCGATTCCGGTCGTGGTGGTCGTATTTCCCTAGGGGCGAATATGCCAGTGGCCCGGATACTGTGCAATGTCAGCGCACGTTCAGGTAGACCAGATGGTCGATATTCCCGGCCGCCTCTACTCGGTGTCTCTCTTAATCATATCGTGGTTTTCGGAGGTAATACTTCAGATACTATAACTTTTATTCCTCTAAGACGCTGTTATTGGCTGCATCGGTGATAAAAAATATTCACAAGTGTAAAATTGATAGTGAAGGTTGCCGTCAATCTGTTTATAATAATTATGAGTTAACAACAGTTTGCTAAATAGCAGTGTGTCCATAGGAGGTGGGAACTCATTTGTCCCAAATCTGTGTGGAGGCGGCGAGCTTTTTGAAGCACATACGTGACTTCAGCGATCGCCATCCTCTTGACCAGTCAAGCAAGCCGTCGCGAATGCTTTTGATCAGCATCATAATCGCGTGCCTCACGACGCCAAGTGCAGTGCAAAGGCTTCTCCCATGTTTTGCATATCAATCTCGTCTTGAGCTCGCTGGGACCGCTTTATCTTCGATGGCTTCTTAACCACATCAACACCAGCTATTTTCCTGCCCAACCCACCCCCACAATTTCTAGCACGCTCGGCTTCTCTTGGAATCTATAGTATGTTACCCTATAATGACCGACGGTTGTCTTGTCAAGGGGCTACATTTTCCACCCATTTCTTCGTGTTTTCGACTCAGATGCCCTTAACAAGCGTTTGTTCCCTAGCCAAGTATACTCTCTTCTCGTTCCTTCAGCTTACATTTATCGTTTTGGAAAGAATCCAATTCAATTGAAAATTAATAGACAGCATCACTCTGTATGTCTCACCTGCTCGTTCATGTCCTCTTCTTGCGACGAATTTTCCAGCGTCACAGCTTTCGATCGTGTATCGAACAGCCACAAGAGCCACCCCTCCTCCCGAACACAGATGATCGAGAGAAATCGACTGGTGCGTGTGAAATGAATTGATTTAGACAAAGCGACGCAGACAGAGCATAAAAAATGTATTTCAAGAACACACCGGGTCCATATAGTAATAACCTCTGTGTATGTACATATACAGTCCACCTGACTTGTTTGACACTGATAGGTGATATGTCGAAATCGAAGCAGTTCAAAAGCAAACTTCTTTTCACCAAGTTCATCAGCTGGCGTCAATTGAAACGAATAAAAGTTACAGAGCAAACAAGTGCACCGAATCATGTGACAGGGTGAAACAACGAAGCACAATAAGGTAGGCGCAAATGGCTGCGTCCACACAGCAACAACAGAGGCGCGTAGTAACGCTTAAAGAAATCGAAACTTTTATCACAGCCGCCATTGCTAACGCCATGAGAAGCGTTCTCTGAAAATTTTGCGCAACTCAATGCTTAACTATAAGGAACATGCACACGGCTGCAAGTTTTGTGATGCGGTTGCACTAAGCAGAGATGGCTGCTATAATCTGAATAGGACCAAATTTGCATGCCGACCACCCTAGCCGAAGTTTTACATCTTGGGGCACAGGGGTACGCCTAGAGCATGACGGCTACGTAACATGTCCGCCATGACGTATTTGTCAGCTTCCCGCGATCCACCTTTTTTTCACTTTCTTGCGCCGTTTACCACCGTTTTTAGCAGGGTATTGGTAAGGGCTGGGCGCGGTCTCCGGGATTCGCAACGGCGCGCTGCCGGAACTGATCTCCGAGGCTACCGGCTGGGACAGTTAGTATCACCAGGGATGCTATTCTGGATGTTGTGAAATTCCGCCACGTCGTCAAATTACACCAAATACCAACATTGGTTGGGCCAGAGCACTGCTAAGATGTCTCTGAATGGCTTTAAATGGCTCTATTGGGAAATTTCATAGAACTTCAGAAATTGACAGTTTCACCGTGGCATCGTGAACAAAGGTGCATTGGGAAATCCGGTGTTCGCCACACAGCTCTTGAGATTCCCAGATTTTACTCACGTACAAAGCCGTAGCTGCGATGCCGGCTTGGACGTGGTTTCTTGCCCTTCATAAAATGATCACAGTTTAGGTTTTAACAGGACAAAGAGAACGTAGATAGTGACAATTAACGGTGGCGTGTTCTGACACTTTTTTGAATCGCAACGGGTTCCAAGTAGCTTTTCATGTGTGCGCTGTAATTCGTCTGAAAAAACTGAAAAGAGGCCTAATAAGAATATACAACACGTTAATTGCATTTGCCCTTAACTCTTTCGTGAAAGCATACGGGTCGAATGTAGCCATCATTGTACATTATAGTGCCCCAGCTGAAGTAACCAACGGTGAGTTGTACCTTCTGCGATGTCCACATCGCTACTGTCCCGGTAAGACAAATGCTAGAGTGAATTTACAAACAGAATAAAAGCTTGTTCTCAGTGATCAAGTGGATTCGCTAATGATATGCACGGCGTCGCGATTGGCCGAAATTTCGTTCCGAGAACGGTTCTAGAGCAAAGGAGTTTGTGTGAATAAGTATCGTGGACCCTGTGTGAACACTCTCTAAAATATACAAATTCAAAAAAAAAACGTCGCAAATTCGTACCATCGGTAAAACGGACAAAACACACTTTTTTGAAAGTTCGTGTGAGTGGAAACTGAGTCTGTACATTGAAGGAGCGCCTAATACTATTCGATAACCTTTTCTTGGGCACAAATAATTTTGTGAGTGCTATTAAATACATTTACTTGCAGCCGGCGCATCGCAACAAAGCGGCAAGGCGTAGAAAAAAAATGGCGGCGTGATCACGTGGTAAACTGAAGTATCGATAAATGCTTCATGACGTCACAGAGAGAACGGCGGAGCAGGAAGCTCGTTTACGCATGCGCTCTTTTCGGGCGCCGTAATCTATGATTGGTCCTGCTGGAGACAATTGCACGCTGCCGGCCCCCGCCACAAGTTAAGACACCGCACATACACGCACACATACACATACACACACCACAATGCCTCATTTATCCTGTGTTCGAGAAAAGGAGACAGCTGAGACTTCAGGGTGAGGTGTGGAGAGAGCATAACCTTGACTTGTCTCAAGGTCACAGAGTCCTTCGAAGCGTGTTACCTGCTATGCAAAAATTGTCGCTTGGAAACAGGAGAGATGCCCAGAGGAAGAATGGATTGTAGGTTGAAGGCAAGTGAGGTATAGGGTAATCCAAAGCGGCAATCATTGCAGCCCAAAGTTTTGCCAATATTATTTGCTTCGTCAGGATCGCAATCGCTTAACTAACCAATTAAGTCATCGAAAGAGGAATCTCACTGCAGCCCATGTTCAAGGTTGCTTGTTTCGTTAGAGTAGCGACTGCTGTATTAACTTAAAAAAGGTGATTTCAGCAGCAATGGGGCGTTATTCCAGCAGCACTGATGTGCGTTGTCGTCTTTACAAAACTGATACCTTGGAAATTTTGAGAGGTAGAGGGTAGAGTTGTAAACATATTTGCATTTGTAATTGGCGAACACTTGCTGCTTGCTTGTACTATAGACGAATTCGATGCACTGACTATCGTGTTGGTGCGTACTATAACTGCAGTACTGCATCGCTAGATTTCAGCATGTGTTGAGCAGACAACATGATTTGAAGGACTCTGACCACACCTCCCGCTTAGAACCAGAAAATAAAAAGAAAATCACATGTGAAACGATCACGCCAGTTTTTATCAGGGGAACCGGATGATGACAAGTCGTTTCACGAGTCTCCATCTATGACATCATGAGTGGCCGAGCCAAATGAAACTACGGTATGTTGCTTTGCGTCTTTCAGTCCAACACTCGTACAGTAGGTTGTAGCATTTGACTGCGAAACTCTAGCGCACCCAGTAACACTAGCATCAACTACCGCATAACTCATGCGCAACCACTGACGTTTTAGCTGCGTCACTCAAATAGTTTGATGTGGTGTCCCATCTAATTTTCGTTTCTTTTCACTTTATCTGATAGTTTTGACTAGGATCACATGCTACACTAGGTATACACACCAAAATAGTTAGCACACGAAAAAAAAGTTTCTACGGTGGGAAACGAAACCTGGAATGTGATATGTGAAGCAGAGCCTTGGTAATGCTCCTATGCTACAGGCCTTCCTGCCGAGTCGATATGGTAGATAACGCACTTGAAAATATTATCACACGTAATGTGGTTGATATGACTTAGAGATGTAAATATAATCTTAGAACTTCGAGCAGCCGCTGCTAAAGTTTTGTAGTAGCTATTCAAAGCCTAACATGAGCCTCCAGACAATTAGGACTACTCGCTCGGAACCCATGAAGGAATATCTGTGCTTATCATCTTACGAATCTGTTCTTGTTGTAGTAATTCTTATGCATTCACAAAGAATTCTAAACACCGCGTGATGTAAGCGAATTTCCGCGTCTTCAAAAGTGAAGCGAATAACAAGAAAACGTTTAGATATGTCAATCGTGTTTGCCTTCTGAATTCGGTTTTTCCTGGAGTAAAAGCTCGTATCAAAGATTATTTAGTGGCAATGATAACGGAAACCGGCTAAGTTTTCAGATAAACCCAGTTCCAGATTATACTAAGCGGCCTGAGCTTCAGTTGCCACAGTTACGTACACAAACCTTAAGATTCTTTGAGAAGTAAGTATACAAGAGACTGCAGCATATACAAAGTGCGTCAAATTAGCATTAAAACAAGTTTTTGCGAAAGTTACAAAATTACTGTAAATAGACAAAAACTTGCGTTTTTGTTTTCCGAAACATCTTTTTTTCTCCGTACCGAAATTTCGCGTATCAATATTCACGTCCTAAAAAAGGACTAGATCCACTTGCAAATATGCCCAAATACTGCTGCATGACAAAACATTTCATCAACAGAATTTCTTTTCATAGCTTTTACCAGCATTTTTAACCAGAGATCATTGGTTTTGTACTTTCAATCAGCAACTAACGCGCTGCTTTTCGAAATATCGTAAATTGAGTACATTGCAAAGTGACTAGGTTCAACTATGTGCACCAGTAAAAAAAAACGTACAAAAATTGGGAGGCCACAAATGCAACCAAGTGGCACTCACCTGACACCACGACACAACCTGGGTAAAAAAAAATCTTCCCAAATTAAGAGAACGAGTTTGATATGACAATTCTTAAAATACCGCTCAACAGGCATTTCTTTATAAGAGCGGTTACAATGGAATGTTTTAAACGACAACAATAAAATCTTCAGTGTCTGATACGACTATTGTCAAAGAACAACAAAAACATATCCACAGTGGCTTAATGGTAGACCAGATTAACTCCGGCAATAGGAGAGATTTTTTGAGCACCCACAACTACACCAGAGACTGGACAGGTTATCAGTGTGAACGCTGGTGCGATCAACAAAACTCAAAGTCGCACAGCACTAGCGTAAGGACTTACAGTTGACAGCACAATGTACACCCACCCATCGTCACAATCGCTTAAATAACACATCTGTAAGTCCCGATGGTGCCTTTTTCTAAATTAATACACCACACCCACAAGTACGCGTACCTTTCAACCACTGGTTACATCTCGTTGCTTCAGACACACGAAGAGATAAAGTAAGTGACGTGCACACACTGGCCATGAAGCCATGAAAATATGACGCTTGAGTGAGAAACGCGAGACGGACTGTTCACCTGTTCAGACCCTGACAGTCACGACGGAGCTCGCATGTATGTGATAATCTGGAGAATGCTATCCGTGATAAGGCTTCCTCCCCCCCTCCGCTTAATGTACAAGTTTACGCCGTAAAGTTCAAAGTTTCTTCGTAAACTTGACACAGAAGAGTCGTTCATGAGTTAACGAAGCTGGACTGGAAGCTGGCCGGCAGGATTTCGCGAGTTTGGCGCAATGTGTCGCCTAAAGCGTTTGCCGATCACAGAGAATAGTAACTTGCTACCCTGCCTCACTTTCTGTGCCTCGCGTTTAGCTGCACGAAACCACTTTGCAAGTGTCGCGGTAGAACTTTAGGGGTTCGTGTTTTTTTTAGGCAAGCTGTGTTCAGGACTGCGGCCTTGGCGATTATATCCGGTGACGCTCGTTTCTGGAGCTAATCTCGGAGGCCACGCCAGGACAGCCATGCTTCCGCGAATGTTACCGTTTCATTACACACATTGCACGCATTTGCATTTGCACGAAGAAGTTTTGAACATGCCGCTTCAAACAGACCTGTCACGGTAACCCCAATAATGTTCCTTGTAAATAACAAAGAAAACGTATGCCACGGCTAAACATAGGTAGGTCCTGGCGCAGCCGCACATCTAAACAGGTTCAGTACTCATGCGGAAGCCTGTCAGTCAGAGTAACATAATAGAAGTGTCATAAGAAGTTCGAGCAGTGCACCAAGCTATCTGCCCTGTATCTGAAACTCTGATGTTCGAATAACTCCATATCAAACTTTACACTGGCCGTTAGACGCTGACTTCACTACCGTAAAGAAGTGTGCATGAACAAATGCGAGAAAAGGAGCAGAAAAGCCTGCCCGCCACCTTTTCGTCCAGCTTCCAGGTTATCTTTACCGCTGCAAGATATGTCGACAAAATAGCGAGCTTAATAAAAAGACACGTCGAAACTGTACAGAGTATACAAGAGAGAATCTTTTTTTGACTAGATGCCTCGAGATATGCTGGGTGAAAGATATGTCTTTCTCCTATCATCACGTCCAAACCTAACACACTGCCCTGATGCGTTGAAAAAGATCGCTACGAGTACGAAGCTGCGATACCGGCGCTGTCAGGGAGGACTGTTGCCAAGGCTTGTTATCTCCAGAATGTGGACAATGAAGGCAGTGCTCACGATATTTTTTTCTCTACAAAGCCAGACCACTGGTTATCTGTACAGGTTGTAAGCCGAGCTGATGGCATCACAATGAACAATTCTTCGGAAAGTCGCACCACGTTGCATGGTACGGTCCCGTGTAGGCAACGAAATGATCTGACCAGTCGTTTAGGACTTGAGATTGCGCTCGACCCGGATGATGTTCAGGCATCAAAACCAGCTTTCCTGACGTGCTTGGTCGACACCACCACAACGTATGCCACATTAACCGAAACGTAACGACCTAGTCAACATATAAAGTGCGGTTAATACCTTTGCAATGATTCGTGACCACAGGCAACAAGTACGAAAACGTACACACCGATTGGCCCACTCCTAAAGCAGAAAAAAAAACCTTGATAACTTTGAAAGGGAGAAACAAAAAGAACATACAACAAATGGAATGCAAAGCAAACAACGACAGCAACAACAATCAAACGACTAACTCGCCATTCCATCCTCGGCAAGTAAAGAAGAGTGACTTAGAAAAACTGGTGAGTCAGTGAACCGCTGGCGGCGAGTCGGCACGTCACCGTACCTGGGAACCGCGATGACCAGTGGCACTTACAGACATTAAGCTTGGTGCGCCTGGCGCCTGAACAGATGGCACCGATGGCTCTTCCTTGTCAGCTGCTGAAATGTCCCGAACATTTCAGCTGTCGTGGACTGAAGTTCACGCACTGCGAATTCATCAAGACGAGAAGACTAAACGTCGCCAAGAACAGGCTGGCAAAAGCAAAAAAAAAAGAACGCCTTTGTCCGGTCGTTTGTACACAAGATGGTCATCCTGGATACCAGGCTTCTATCTCTGTGGCAAAACTTGTTGCATTTGCTCCTGGCCAAGCTTACTTAGTTCTGCTGGAGGAGCAGCTGTTCAAGCTCGTCGGCGGACCGTAGCAGGAAGGCGGCCGACTCTCGGTATCCCGCTATGAGCTGCTTGACGGCGTTCACCTCTGCTGGGTTGAGCGAGTACTTCAACGCCATCGCCGGCCTGCTGTCGACGCCATTACCGACGCACTTCTTGACGCTCAAGTCCGTCGGACTGTTGTTGCTGTTGTTGCCGCTACAGGACGACGACGAGACGCTCGTCCCTCCCAGACTTCCGGGGTGCCTGTGGTGCACGTGATAGTGGTGGCCATTGGCTGCTGACGTCACGGTCAGCCCGACGCCGTTGGTGGCCGAGCCGTTGCTGTTGAAGCACTTGTGGTGGTGGTGGGTGTGCGGAGTGTGCGGGCTCGCCGCCCCCGCGACTACGCCGTTCATAAAGCTGTTGACCGGCGAGGAGGATGAAGAGGAGGACGTCACCGTACCGGGAGACATGAGGATGCCGTTTGACGTCACCGAATGGCTTGCGGAAGTTGCCACGCCGAAGTGCTGGTGGAACTGCTGCTGCTGATGGTGGTGGTGCATGTGGAAGGGGCACACGGAAGCCACATCCACGCCCGAAGTGGTCATGCCGCTGCTTGCAGCGGCGGTCAGTGGTGTGGGGCCACCGGTGGTGCCTGAAGAGAGGCTTGTGGACAGCAGACCGTTCGTGGTCGAAGCGTTGCTGCTGACGATGGGAGCCGTCAACCGGCTAATGAGCTGGCTGCTCATGTTGTTGCTCATCGACGCGGTGCTGCTGTTCACCGACAGAGACGCCGGCACGCCGAGCACGGTGCTGGCACCGTTGGGTCCTCCCACACCGACAGTCACGTGGTAGCCGGGAGTCGCAGAACGGCCAGGAATATCCAGCTCCATCTAGAGGGAAGACAAAAGATCGAACACGTGGAAATTAGCAGCGAGTTTGTTGGACATGGCAAATATTGTCAATCACCATAATGACATCATTATTAGCCCGTCTTACGTCCAGTGCCGGACGAAGGCCTCTGCCAGCGGTATATCACATTGTAATGATGTTGTGATGTCCTTCATCTGCTGCCATTGTTCACAACGGGGGCGAAGGATCCTTCAAGCCGTCATTATGGCTTTTACCTCCGTCTCCTGTTACACTGTCCTGTGACTAATCAAATAAAGCAATCAAGACACCAATCTCCAACCCACGCTGCCCAACCCGAGCTCGTTCCATTTTAAGCCAGCGAAGCTATTCATTTCGTCGCTCCATTGAATTCAGCTGCAGTGGTCCGCTGCGCTTTCCATCTCTTGAATCCAACCAGTATACTAAACATTGCGAACACAACCTGCGGTTCTTTTCTTGGTACAGCGTTATCGTTACTTAATAATGCGCTGTTTTACAAGTATACGTCACCGCTAGCTACCTGTCGAGCATCAAGCTAAACTAAGCTGCACGTCACAGTGGTTAAAGAAAAAAAGAGGATGAGCTCAATTTCAGGTCTGGTGGTCCCATGCCGCCAGTTTCCCCCTGTGTGGGTTCCCTCCCAGGCGACTATGAAGTTCGTTCTGCCGAGCACCCGGTCGGAAGTGCACTTCTTCAAAAAATATACCCCACCTACCACGGTTTTGGAATAGTGGCGTGCTTCAACCCACCACAGTGCACTCGATAGATCCCGCCCCGGGATTTTGGCCGCAGTGACTACCGGGAATCCAACACCAGGCTAAACTCGCAGTGCACAGGTACTGAACATCGCTGCCACCAGCTCGGGTGAAGGAAAACACGTAGAGCAGTTTTAGCAACGACGTTCTGGCATGGGCTCTCCCTGGGTATTTTTGGCGGCGAGAAACCTCGGCTTCCACCTTAAGGTCAGTAAAGTTGTGGCTCAGGCTAGCTAGTACTGCATGATCTATAGCGTAATAGCGCAGAAACATGCGGTCTTACGGTTGCGCAAGCCTACTGCGTCACTAACCTTGTTTGGTACTAGCGTCATTTCGCAAGACGTCTCCCAGGCTTGCAATATGCCACAGATTGTGTGTTTCACTTCACTGCAGATAACCCCCGACCCTCGGCAGCTTAGTAAGTTCGCTAGAGATAAATAGTGTGGAAAAAGAGAAAGAAATGAAGACCTATAGGTTCTTTTACGACTGAATGGAAGGTATGAGCCAGAAGAGAAAGGTGAACAAGAACAACAATGGAAGAAATGAGCACGAAGATGAGCGTATCATTCTGGCAATACAAAAAAAATCTCGCCATACCCACGAAGTCAATAATGAGGAGTGGGCAAAGCTCCGGAGGTAAATCTTGGTAAACCGTGAATCCATTAGCGGCGGAAACTACGATCTGAGAAATCGCGCTTCAACCGCGCATCGGCGCCACCAACCTCGGACGAAGACCGTTTCAGGTGCTTGGCTGCTGCTTCCCGTGTCCGCACCGCCCCAGGATCCGCTCGTCGCCGCTTCCGCGCTGCTTCCGCTTCGCGGTCCTCCATCTCCGGGGATACGCTTCTCGGCAAGCCCGTGTCGCCTCTGGATCGGTGGTTCGTGCCAGCTGCCGGCGCTGGCGTCTCGCTTCGGCTTCACCAGTTCTCACATCCGGGTCTTGACGGTGAGCCCGCGCTGCAGCCGCTTTTCACGCCCTTCGTTCACCTTACGCCTTGCCTTCTTCGTTGTTCGTAGTAGTAGTAGTAATTTCGCAGCGCTTCGAGTGACGACCGTCGTAACAAGGCACGTCCACGAAGTAAATGATGATGATGATGATGATTCCACAGCCATGGCTCGTACCCACTCAGGGGGATCGGCCACGAATCGATGACTTATTGTTTGTTTGTTTGTAGCCTCTAATCCATGGCCCGTACCCACTCTGGGGGATTGGCCAAGAGAACATATAGTCTCATACGGACGATAACTGCATTATTGCTTACAACAAAAAAAGGGGGGGGGGGGTTGTATAGTGAAGACAGTATGTTAAAAAAAAGAAAGAAACCAAAGATGTAGATTGTGAGAAAAAGAATCAACAAGAAAGTGACTTAATTCAGTGAGATTTTTCTTTGCCCAGCACCAGGTCGAAAGCGGGTGATGATGATGCTCATCATGATCTTCAATGTCATCAGCGTCATTGCCATGGCGTGTAGTGGGTACCTTGCATGTGCTGTGAAAGCGCTTGTTCGTCATCGTCATCAGCATCATCGTCAGCGGCGGCTACGGCGCGAAACGCCAACGAACAAGCCTAGACGTTGAGGAGCATCGCCCCTAAGAGTACGAGACGATTTCAGTTCTTGACTTGGGTGTCTCCAAGAGGAACTCGCACCTTCGTCATTGTAAGCCCTGGCATATTGATTAGATTAACCTTGTGTTAGGTCGCACTGCAGAAGCTGATCTCGGAGGCCATGTAGAAAGAGGCGCGTCGTTGACATCTGATCCGCCAGGTGTCCCAATGATCTTAACTGCTCACAGTGCTGGCTCCACCATTCGAGCTCTCATTTAGAATCAATCAATAAAGTTTATTCTGACAACTCATTTTAAAACAGTAAATAAATTTCTATTCTGAAAATGAATTGTCCCTTGTCTTTAGTGTAGATGTGCCTTGATGTATTGCGTATTCAGCTTCAACCGGGACCACCTAATTCTATTTTTTAAATCTATTTCTGTTGTTTCGGAAAGTCGGAAGACAGGAATTGCTTCGGAGGGAAACAAGATTGTCAATCGAGGCTCTTGCCCCAAGGATTGAATGCATTATACAATAGAAGTTGGAGCTACGGACAAATGTCATCGGTTTCGTGGAAACACTGTACTAGAAGGTATACTTGGAATACAGGGAATGGATATCACATTTTATGCTGAAATGAGCACGGCACCAGAGGACAGACCCCAGACAGAGAAGACTCGCTTACTGAGAAAGGGAGGAAACCCACCGGCAGCGGTTGCAACCCGAGCCTCATCCTTTTGGCGTTGTTGGTTTCGTTTTCGCACGCTGACGCCAGGATCTGCTCGGCAAGCGGTGACGTCAGGTGAGGGACGGCCGTGCGACCCTACATTCCGCAGAATAGAAAGAGAAGGAAAGGTCACGAGGCTATCCTTCGTATGAAGCATGAACTTTCTAGACTAATCAATGACGTCGTCATTAAGGCAACTGCATTGAGCCAGACTTTATTCCTTGATCTGCGATGTGTAGGATTCTAAGAATGCGGGTATTTATGCAACTCGAGCGCTGTAAGCCCGAAGTTACATTAAGGTACGTGCATACTGGCATGCCTAGGTGGCGTCGCACCCCCGTCACAATGGACGCTTTGTTGTCATTCGAATGAAATGACATTCGCATCTATTTACACTGTGCGGCTGCCGCACGGAGATATATATTGCTATTGGAATATATATATTGCTATTGGAATTGAATGACCCAGGCATAAAGACACCATAACTTAGTCAATTGAACGAGTTCGGGAAACACATTCGCCATCGCAGTCGAAGCGAATGTAGACTCTCTACCCCAGGAATTATTTAAAAGATAGCATTCTCAATTTCACCTGCACTCATGGAACCGCGATAATAATGCAGCGTTTTAAGACATCTCTCACTTTTACGAGGTCAGATGTACGGAAGGCTGTGCCAAAATCTTTTTTATTCTCCACTTCAGTGGCGCCTGGCCGCAATCGCTGGCCGTCATAGTGTAAACAAGCAGATGATTCTGCGCACGTGGTTGCATGCATTTCCGACGATGGCATCAAGGGAGCTATTTTTTTTTATCTCACGACCAAGTCTCTTTTTCTGGCTTAAAGAACCGGTGAACAAAGCACATACTCGACGCACGCATGCTGAAACGCACGACGACCGCTAAAGGCAGTAACGATGGGACCGACTGAAACTGGTCGGCGCGGGCACAAAACGCGCACGCACCGATCCGTCGCGCACGTAAAGTCGGCTTTGCCACGTGAATATAACCGATTGACGTTACTTTGCACTACGTGACAGCACTCGCCGAATAGCGGCTCGGGTGGTGCAAGGAAAAGGTATGCGCAACTTTGCTACCTGAACGTAGCATATGCAATAACTCTAGGGTGAAATTGACACAAGCGCCATCTCGCGAGTGGTGAGTCGGACGCGCGGGAAAGGGTCGCGCCCTCATTGTGTTCGTATCTTTACACATTTATGTTCCAGCCGAGTTGTACGTAATTAAAATTCTTCACACAGGAAAAGAAACACTGAGAAGAACGAAACAACACGTTTGCCGCCATGTTCAGAACAAGAATGTGGGCATGGCGGCAACGCCATGATACGGTCTTCAAACCCGATCATGTTTTTCGTACAGGTTCTGCTTGGATTGCTGTTTGTCCCAGCGTGGCTATCACCGATGAACAACGCCCCTTCATCGCCAGCTATGTTCTCGGTAACCGATCAAGAAAAGCCGATGCCCGTGGTCTTTCATCGGCTAAACATCGTTCCCGGAGGAGCACAGATGACGTCATCGGATCCACCAGGGGCGTTAACGGATGCATTTGTCAACGGGACTATAAAACGGCTCTTCACCGCGGCACCTGACAGTGGGCATGGCGGCAACGCCATGATACGGTCTTCAAACCCGATCATGTTTTTCGTACAGGTTCTGCTTGGATTGCTGTTTGTCCCAGCGTGGCTATCACCGATGAACAACGCCCCTTCATCGCCAGCTATGTTCTCGGTAACCGATCAAGAAAAGCCGATGCCCGTGGTCTTTCATCGGCTAAACATCGTTCCCGGAGGAGCACAGATGACGTCATCGGATCCACCAGGGGCGTTAACGGATGCATTTGTCAACGGGACTATAAAACGGCTCTTCACCGCGGCACCTGACAGTGGGCATGGCGGCAACGCCATGATACGGTCTTCAAACCCGATCATGTTTTTCGTACAGGTGAGCAAACGATACGGAAAGTGTTACCGTAGCAATAACGTTTGCTTATTCTTGCTGCCATGCCCATGGTCAATGTGCGAAATGCTTACTAACGTGACTGATTCTCTTCGCTACCTGTTGTTACTTAGTGGCGACGTAGAAACTAATCCAGGGCCTACAGAGGGCGATTGGTCAAAGCAACTAAAGGCAATCGCAGACGACATAAAGGAAATCAAGAAAGAAAAATCCGTCACAAATCAGAAACTAACTGCAATCGATAAGAAACTTGAAAAAATTAGTGGACTGGAAAAGCAGGTTTCTGATTGCGTAAAGCGAATAGTGGAACTAGAAAATAACATCAAAGGCATGAATAGGAAAATCGAAGAACTAGAGAACAGAAGTCGGAGGTCCAACCTGATTGTGTACGGAGTTGAGGAACAACAAAACGAATCCTTTCAAGAGCTTCATAACCTCGTATCAAAGGAAATATTTGAAGATATACTAGACGTAAAGAGTGCAGGCATTGAACGTATCCACCGACTTGGTAGAACTAGAGAAGGCGATCCGAAAAACAGGCCAATAATTCTCAAGTTGCTCGATTATCGCGACAAAGTTAAAATACTCCAGTCCTGTTCCAAACTGAAAGGGAGCGGTTACTCAATAAGCGAGGATTACTCGTTTGGCGTGCGTGAAACTAGAAGAAAACTGTGGAAAATCACGAAAGAAAACCGCGATAGAGGGGAAAGGGTAAGGCTTATTTTTGACAAAGTTCAGATAAACGGTCGTCTTTTTACTTGGGATGAAGACAGTAAAAATATCGCACAAGTAAATAAAAAAAACGAAGAGCAACTACCAACGGCGCAGTCTTCTCGACGACAACGCCCATAACCCTTCTAAATGTAAACGCGCGAAGTCTTGTGAACAAGGCAGAACAATTTGAAGCTGTTTTATTGGCCCAAAAACCTGATATTGTTACTGTGAGTGAAACGTGGCTACATTCAAATATATATGACCATGAAATTGTGCCACCGAGCTACACAATTGTCCGCAAAGATAGGGACACTAGAGGCGGAGGAGTAGCAATTGTTTTACGGCAGGGAATCGCTTACACGGTCATGCCAGAGGTGAACAGTGTCGAAGCGGTTTGGTGTAAGCTTCTCCTGAAAGACGGCTACGTGTATGTTGGCGCCGTTTACAGGCCCCCGAACGCCGATGCGTCGTACCTAAACCCCCTTCTGGATTATATGAATTTACATATGCTCGGTGGCAGGATTATCATGGCAGGTGACTTCAACCTACCTGATGTAAATTGGTCCTCATTAAGTCCAGGTCCCCTGTCGAATAATATAGTCATCGACTTCTTATTCGCTTTCAACCTAACTCAGCTTGTTGTCGAAAATACACGAACACAAGGACAGTCGCACTCAGTGTTAGACCTTGTATTTGCAAGTGATCACTTTTCCACCGACAGTGCAAGTGTTGAAACAATTAATGGCATATCGGATCATAAAATAGTTTTGTGTACTTTGCCTTTAGCAACTCCAATACGGCAATCTGGCCCAGTGAAATACGTGCCCTCCTTCAATAAAGCTAATGATGCGGCGATAATGAGTTACCTGTCGCACGAGTATCCCGAGTTTTCTGAGCTATGTGCAGATAACACGAGCATAGATGAAGTGTGGGCACAGTTTAAGCATCATATCATGCATTGTATTTCTAACTTTATTCCCAAACGAAAACTGGTTACAAGAAAGCACAACCCATGGGTTACCCGCGACATAATTCACCTTAAGCGCAAAATCAAGCGTGTAAGGAAGGCAAAAAAAACGCTAGGAAGTGCTAGCTCACAAATAGCAACGCTGACATCGACCTTAAAAGGAAAGATACGAGACGCAAAACGGCATTTTTATGGACACACCCTACAAAAGTTTATTAAAAGCGCACCCGATAAATTCTGGCGCTACATAAGCGTAAAACGGTCGACATTATCGGTGTTTCCAGCTGAAGAGGGCAAGAAAAAGGCGAATAATTTCAATTCTTACTTTCACTCTGTTTTTAGCACTGATAACCTCCGAAAGATTACACCGGGTTCCCGTCACGATGACCAAGGCAGATCACTTCCGTCGTTAAATATGACAGTACCTGGCATTCTTTCACTGCTATTAGACCTTGATGAAAAGAAAAGTAGTGGCCCAGACGAAATACCAAACACCTTCCTTAAACGCTATGCTGAACCCATTAGCAAGTACCTCCATCTCATATTTACAAAGTCAATTAGCGATTGCCGTCTTCCGGCGGAGTGGAAAATCGCGAAAGTTGTGCCAGTGCACAAATCTGGTGATACTTCTATCCCAACGAACTACCGGCCAATTTCTTTAACTTGCACTAGTTGCAAAATTCTCGAGCACATTATCTTAAAGTTATTAACCAAGCATGTAGAAGAAAACAACCTCATCTCTCTTTCTCAGCATGGGTTCAGAAGTGGGCTATCTACTGTCACTCAACTTGCAGAGGCTATACATGACTTCGGGCTGGCAATAAACGAACAATCACAAATCGATGTAATTTTTTTAGATTTCTCTAAGGCCTTCGACCGCGTGTCCCACTCTAAACTCATCACTAAACTCATAGACAAACTAGGCAATGGTCCAATAGTTGAATGGATTAGTGATTACCTTTCAGACCGCTACCAGTTTGTGCACTATAATGGACAAAATTCTGACACTGTTAAAGTTCTTTCGGGCGTTCCGCAGGGATCTGTTCTCGCTCCGCTCTTGTTCCTGTTATTCATAGATGACATTGTTGAATCAGTAAACGTTAAAATTAGACTGTTTGCAGATGACTGCATGATTTACAGTGAAATCAAACACATTGACGATCAGGTTGCCCTTAACGATTCCCTAAACAACGTAGCCCAGTGGTGCCACGATTGGCAGATGGTTATTAATTCCGAAAAAACGGTCGTGATGAACATAAGCAGAAAGAAAAACAAACTATTATTTCCATACTCACTTAATGGTGTCACCCTTCGCACAGCAACTCAGTATAAATATTTAGGGCTTCTAATATCATCTGACCTCAAATGGACTGCGCATATACATCAGGTGACGAAAAAGGCAATAAACAAGTTGATTTTTCTAAAACGGACCCTACGCTACGCTACCACAGATACCAAGCGCTTATCTTACATTTCCTTTATAAGACCTATGCTAGAATATGCGAATATAGTGTGGTTTCCTTCAACAAATACTGACATAGCTTTGCTCGAGAGCGTACAGCGCAAGGCGGTAAGATTTATCTTTAACCGCTATAGGCGAACGGATTCCCCTTCCGAGCTTCTGCTCCGAGCAGAGCTACCTACGCTCCGCGATAGAGCAAAAATACATCGGTTGAAGTTCTTTTATCAACTGTTGCACGGCCACTTTAAAACTAATGCCTCCGTCTTCACTACTATAAAAGAAAAAGGGAAAGTGCGCCAAAAACACGACCTCATCTTCAAAGAATATTTCTGCAGTAACAATACCTTCAGGTTTTCATTTTTCCCTCGCGTAATAAGAGAATGGAATGCGCTTGATCCAGATACTGTAGCACAGCCAACACTTCAAAAATTTCTAGAAAGCGTTGAAAAACTCATGTCTGTGCTCCCAAGTTCCAGGTGTTAACCTAATTGCGTTCGGGAGAAAGCATCCACACTCTAACATTTTATTTTATTTTCTTCATCATTTGGTTCAAGGCAACTATGCCTGTATGATGTATACATTACTTATTATCATGATCGCGCGTTTCTTATGTACTCTTCTTGTATTGCCACTATATTGCCTTGCTTGTATAATGTTTGTATCCTTTCCACTCCTGTAATAACCCTCAAGGAGGGTTGACAGTATTTTGTAAATAAAAAAATAAAAAAAAATAAGAACGGTAACTGATTATAACGAGCACTGCTATCCATGATTTGCCCGTCGTGGTGGTCTAGGGGTCGTGGCGCTCGACTGCTAATCCGAAGGTCACAGAATCGAACCGCGGTGGCAGCGGCGGCTGCATTTTCAATGTAGGCCAAGATGTTCTACGCCCGGGTGCTTAGGTTTAGGCGCACGTAAAGAAACCCCAGCTGGTCGAAATTTCCGGAGCCCTCCACTAAAGGGCGGTCTCTCGTAGTGATATCGTGGTTTCGGGACGCTAAACTCCAGATATTACACTTTCCACGATTTATGTAGGTGACTCGCTCGCTGTATTTCGTACCGACCGGTTGTGCCCTCGCGATCTCCGACGACAGCGCAGCTCTGGCCGAATGGACTCGCGCTACACGCCATCTCCTGACACCGACAAGAGTTCTCGTCGAGTGGTGCCCCGTCCTCGGACTCCTGCGACCGTGTCCGTCTTTCCTATCTTCTCTTTACTTCCGTCGCTCGCTGTCCCTGCGCCTCGCTCTCTCCTTCCTTTCTCTCTATATATACCTTTTAATCCTATTTTTTAATCCCTCCTTACCCGCATCCCTTGTGAGCCACTGTTGAGGTGTCGCACCTGATGCAGACAATTACGGAGCTCCCTTTTCTCTTCTGTTCCCTTTAAGAACCACATAAGAAAGAAAGATTTATCTAAAGTCGTTCGTACACTCACGTCCCAGCCGTTGAGATCGCGGGTGCGCTTGGTCCGGCGGCAGGACTTGAGGTAGGTGCGGATGCGTTTCCGGGCTCGCTCGGCGAACTCCGGGAACTGTCGGCTGCACGAGTCGATAATGGCCTGGATCTTCTCCTTGGGCTGCCGGGAGATGGGCACCATGCGGTCGAGGTTCTCGTCGACGAACAGCCGCACAAACATCTAGGTATTAAAAAAAATCGCGGCATATCCCCGAAGTTTTTATTTATTATTTATTAAGTACCTGCTTCGCCATGAGGCATTACAGCAGGGAGGGCACAGTGCGTATGATCAAACACATAAAAAACATTCCTAAAGCATGGAAAAAAATAATCGCTTGAATCAATAGAGAATATATCCGGTGGCAGAGTGTTCCATTCTCTTATAGTGGGCGAAGCAGTGTGATCGTTTGGTGTTATACCATCGGTCATCCGTGACGTTGAACACTCACGCGTGTAAATGAGCGCCATAGCGGAGTACACTTAGATACAATATTTATTAATTATAAATGGTGTGCTGCGTTGAGTTGCGAATTTCGTTTTGTCTTCATTATTACTGCTTCGTGGTCTCGTATCTAAGCTGAAGTAGACGAAGATGAGGTCTGTGCACGTTGTCCTGGTGGCTGTTGGTTGTTTCTAGTCATATTAAATTCATCCTAGAGTGCATCGAGACGTCATATAACTCCAAAGTCCGTCGTTGACCGTTATCATCATTCTGCACCAGACGTAGTTTTACACTTACAGCATCGGAGGGAGTGGAAGCTCCCTTCACGAGACGTAGTTTTGCACTTCCATAATTGGATGCATTTCAAACTTTCAGCACCAGACCTAGTTTTGCACTTTTTCCAGGATCAGAGGAAGTGCAAGCCACCTGCAACAGACGTAATCTGCCGCTTTTATGATCCGAGAGATTTCAAGCTTTCTGCACCAAAGGTAGTTTTCATTTCTCTCAGGTTCGGAGGGAGTGCAAGCTTCCTGCACCAGACGTCGTTTTGCATTTTTGATGATCGGATGGATTTCAAGCTTTCTGCACCAGACGTAGTTTTGCACTTCTTCCACGATCAAAGGGAGTGCAAACTTCCTGCACCAGACGTCGTTTAACATAATCTCCGATCAGAGGGACTTCAAGCCTTCTGTACCAAACATAGTTTTGAACTTGTTTCAGAATCGGAGCGATTTCAAGCTTTTTGCACCAGGCGTAGTTTTGCAGTTCTTCCAGGATCGGACGCATTAAAAGCTTTTTGCACTTCACGCGCCTCTGGGATCGAGCCACCTGCATTCAAACGACGTTTTAATGACATCGTCATGTCACGGTATACGTATAACGTGACATTACGGTGACATCACCGAGGCTTCACAATTTCAAACAATTTGTGACGCTGTCACATGACGGGTTTTTGCATCACTCGTACTGAAGCCGACGCCTTCGGTCAATTCTGAGGTTTTAGCGTTAGCGAATACTCACGTTGAAGGCCTTGAGGCGCTCGGGGTCGTAGGAGCTGATGTCTAGCTTGTCCTGTTCATCGTCATCGTCTTCCTCGTCTTCGTCCTTTGTGCCAGCCGACAGATCGTCCGGCTCGGCGGTCGCAGGACTCTGCAAATGATAGTAAGTAGTGCGCGGGTCAGAAACAGACGGCACAAAATTGAAGGACCGGTCCGACATCATCACTAAATAGACTGCACACCTCACAACTGCTCTTCCCACTGCTCACTGCTGATTGATTGATTGATATGTGGGGTTTAACGTCCCAAAACCACCATATGATTATGAGAGACGCCGTAGTGGAGGGCTCCGGAAATTTAGACCACCTGGGGTTCTTTAACGTGCACCCAAATCTGAGCACACGGGCCTCCTTCATTTCCGCCTCCATCCGAAATGCAGCCGCAGCCGGGATTTGAACCCGCGACCTGCGGGTCAGCAGCCGAGTACCTTAGCCACTAGACCACCGCGGCTGGGCCACTGCTCACTGCATTTAACGCGGAAACTTCCAATAATATCATGGCAGCACATGACTATACATCAAACCACTAAAGTCGATCGATCGATCGATCAATCAATCAATCAATCAATCAATCAATCAATAAATCAATTGGAAATGCTCGTCTGTGTAACATTTTCAGCACGGTGACTTCCAAGAAACTCAGGTCGACACTTGATTTACAAAAGCCATGACAATCAATCAATCAATCAATTAATCAATAAAATCACCTGTCCTCGATCAGCGAAGATGTGCTCGGCCGCCGTAGACCCTCCGCTGAGAGTGAATCCAGAGCCTCCGGGAAGCGACGTCATCGCTGTCGTCTTGGAAGTCATGTTGAGTGGCTGCTGGATGTCCATGGGCTCGTCCGCGCAGGACCGCCGGCTAGCCGACGCGACAGGCGATCCAGCGGCGATCCTCGCGGACGAGCCAGTGGCCACATCCTCGGACGGCGGTCGCGGCGACCTGGTCGAGGCGGCGGCGGCGTCAGCAGCCATATGCGCGTCTGACGTCTCCCTGGAGGTGTTGTCTAGAACACCCGCGACGGGACTCGCCTCTTCGTCGTCTTCGTAGTTTGGCGTAGCCTCATCGTCGCTCAGCTCGTCGCTGCCAAGCGTTGAGTCCTGCATCATTATCATCATCATCAACATCATCATCATCGTCATCATCATCATGGAGTTTGTCCGCCCATTAGTCGCACTTGTGATTCTTCGTACCATTTGCGCACTCCATCCCGTAAGATCGTTCATCACTTGGAAAGTACCCTGATTAAGAAAATTATTTACCTTGCTGAAGGAATAAGTATATATTTTATTTGAGTCAGAACTCTTTAACTACATGTTCAAGTAAAATTGAGAGAAACCAGCATTTAAATATGCTGCACGGTTTTCTGAATATATATATATATATATATATATATATATATATATATATATATATATATATATATATATATATATATATATACAGTAATTTCTCGTTAACTCGAAGCCGTCAAATCCGGAGAAAATTTCGAGATAGGCGGTATTTCGAGTTAAGCAAAACGCCGAAAATGTTCGCCCATGTCACTGTAAAAGAAAAGCCAGTGCTGCTAGGAAAAGCTCCACTGCACAAAACAGCTACCGTAGTAAAGGCACAAGAATTCAGAGGGGAAAAAATTTATTACCGAGGACCAAAAAATTGCGTGATGCTCGCCTGTTTCGCTTTAGCGTTCGATCCGAGAAAGGCGTTCTCCAGTTGCTCAACACATCGCATGAGCCGTTGGTCGCCACCGCTGCATTCGACCTTGTTGCGGAGCAAGCACAGCATGTTACGTGTTTCTGTCGTCGTAGGAACTTCTCGAGGCTCTTCCTCATCTGCATGGTCATCTGCGTCGTTCACGGCCATCTCAACGATATCGACGTCCGACAGCATTCCGGTAACGGGGACGTCGGCCTCGTAGAGCGCATACTCCTCAAAGGCGATCTCGCCGTCTTCAGTATCGCTCACGCAGCCAGTTGCCTTGCGCACTTCATTGCACAGCTCAACAGAGCCACAACAGAAGTGCTGCTTCGACGTCCGGGAATTTGGACGCTCGAATGCGCTTCCGCTTGCTTGAGAAGCTTTGCTCGAAGCCTTCCAAAACCTTTTGTTTGTTCTTAAGCACTGTCGAGAGGGTTGACAAAGGGATGCCGAAATCTTTGGCGATGCACGACTTGCTTCGACTTGCTTTTTCCACTTCCTTGATTAGCGCGACTTTTCTCTCCAACGTCAGAGATTTGCACTGCTTTGGGCGGGACATCTTGGTCGATACGGAAGCGTCCGTTGCACAGACCACTCACTACTCAGCAAAACTGAGCTCAAGATGCGTCGTGCACAGATCGCGAGGAAAACAAAGAATACCAGCTCGCACATGCAAGGGCTAGGTTGCGTACTGACGGGCGCATGCTGCACACGCCGCCCACCGCGCATAAGTCGCGCGCAGGTGCGCACACGTGATCACTCCCACAGTTGCCTGACAAGGCTGATAGGAAACGGCTGCGTCCGCGGGAATTTCAAATTCGCCCTTCACGACTGCGTTCGGCACGTATAGTAAGAGCACGGAGCCCTCGTTTCCTGTTGGGAGTAGATTTTGCCTTCTGCCCTCCCTGTCAAGATCTCGAGATATCCACTGTTCCCTCCAGAAAACGTTTCGAGATAAGAGGGGGCAAATACATAGCACCTATGGGAGGTTAATGCACGGCGGAAAAAAGTTTCGACTTAACCGAGATTTCGAGATATGCGAGTTCGAGCTAACGAGGGTTTACTGTATATATAAGGGAATGAAGTGTATACCTAAGGGCTCGTTTTTCCGTGTTTTGACACAATATTAATGAGATCTAACTGACAATAATGCCAAGGAATGTATAGGGGAAGTTATTAGAACAAATGGAATGTAAATAAGAAGAAAGAAAAGTGGGTGAAAAAATAACCAGCCGTGAGCAGGAATCGTACCTACGACCTTCGAATAACGCGCTCGATGCTCTTATATATATATATATATATATATATATATATATATATATATATATATATATATATATATATATATAGGGTGAATGACGGCGGCAAAAAACAGCCATAACCGTTCATATAATTGCTATCGCAATAAAATGAATGGGGAAGGATTTCGAAAACGACGTGCGAAAGGACAACGACCGGCCGAGAAAAAGACCTCCGCCGAGCGAAATATATTCGCTTCCGAATTCGCACTCTTTTTTTTTTTTGCGTCGACATTCATCGCTTGTTTCACGCTAGAAGCTCCGACCACCGCCACCATGTTTCTCGCTTCTTCACTCGGCACCGGCTGGCCGAGAAGCCGGAGAGAAAGCTCGCAGCGAGAGAGTGGGGCGGTCGCGGCTACGTAAACAAACAATACGTCACAGAGATAAAGAGCAGCGGGCCAACGAAAAATAACGAGGAAATCGGGGAGAAGAAATAACAGCTCGAAAAGGAGTTGGGAGGCGTGGGGGAGCCCTATGAAACGACGTCCATAGGAGAGCGCCCGAAAAAAAACGGGAACAGCTTGTTTTCCCTTTCTGTCCCCTTCGCTCCCTTTTTTCTTTCTCTCCCCTTCTCTTCGTGGGCTTGTCTCCTTTCCCTTTGCGCCCAGTCTTCTCCCCTCTCTCCCGCTTGTGCAGGGCTGTCACCGAGTGGCCGAGGACACACATGGATTGCGAAGCAACGCGTGGATTCTGCTACAAGCGCGACCGAACGCGAAGAGAGACAGAAAGTTGGAGGGGGAGATATAGAGGGGGGAAGGAATGGGAAATACTGGGACAGGAGAAGAAGCAAAAGTAATAACTAAGACAAAACGAGGTGAGCCACTCACCTCCCACTTTCCTTGTTGCCCCTGACAACAGGCGTAGCGCGGCGAATCACGTGATATTCTCCCCTGCTTTCTCTCTTTCCTGCACAACCTTGCCTTCTCCCTGGTGAGACGAACTTTTTTCTTCGCAATTTTCTTTATACCCTCCACTGTCTATCGCTTTTGCTTACTGTCACCCTAGCGGTCGCTCCCTTCTCCTTTCCCTCCGAACAACGCTTCTACGTGAGTATGGAGTCCTCAAAGAAGATAACCATGGTAGGGAGAGAGAGAGAGCGAAGAGAAAAAGGGAGTACAGAAGAGCTACATAGAAGGGAGAGGGAAAGTGGGGCATGGATACGCTGATTCTTGCCTGCGCCACGATTATGCGCTCTTTCACCCCCCCCCCCACTTTTTATGTTGCTGTCACTGTACCTCTACTCAGTTGGCTAGCGTGCTGAGTGTGGCGAGCTTGTTCCCTATTTTTTTGGGTCACCCCACACGCCTTTCCCTACATACCCATCCCAATACAACCACCTTGTGCTTGTCTAGGAAGAAAAAAAAAGGAAGTTCGTGCGTTTATTTCCCAAGTCTCCCCTTCGGGACGGGCCCCAACAAGAGAGAAAGGAAGAAAGGGAATGAGGGGAAATAGAAAAAAATGGAGAGGCTGCTGGAAAGACATTCGTCCACTTGTTGCTACACAGTTCCGCAACGCGAGAGGAAGGCAGTGCGGGTCGCCAGCCGAACTACCGGGAGGCAGCCCCGCAAGTTGGGAATGACGCGACCTCGCTACGACGCAAGGTTAGGGAATGAAGGAATAAGTCATAATGGCATGTTGACTATAGAAATGAATGTGAGTGAAACAATATACTAAAGGTAACATCCGCAACTAAGCAGACACTGGAGACGTTATCGGATAAGGATGAAACTTCTATCGATACGCGTCTCTATAAAAAGGCAAAAATATGGCGGCTCGTTCTTCCCCATTGCTTGATTGAGGAAAAAAGGGGGCGTGACGCTGTCGCTTGTTTCTAGGCAACAACGCAGGACAGTTGGGAAAAAGAAGGAAAAGTATGCAGGCAACGGCGACACGAAAGATCCCAGGAATATAGGTACAAAAGCCATTCGCGTGGGTAAGGTTTTAGGGAAGATAAGGAAGAGAGTGAATGTGAAAGATATAAAAATCACCCGGAACAAAGCAGACACTGAACACGTGCTAGAATAAAGATCAAACTTCCAGTGGACGCGTCTCAATAAAAGAAAAAAAAAGTAGCTCGTTCTTCCAATTTTTTTCATTGAGGGTAGCAAAAGAGGAGCCTGACGTTGGCGCTTCTTTTCCCGAAACAGCGTAGAAAAATTCGGGAAAAAACAAAGGTATGCATGAACAACGGAAGTGTCAAACGTCGCAGCTGGAGCTATGGAAACTACAAGGTACAAAAGTTGTCCCCTTGTGGAAAGCGAGTAAGTTCGGGGGAATATGGGGGGAGAGAATGAAGATGGTGTGGGAGGTGGCGAGCGGGATATAAACATTGGACTGAAGAAAATTGAGTTAGAAAGGCACGAAGAGTGACGCGAGGCACAGCGCGACAAGAAGCGGGCGTGGAGAGAAAAAAAAAATCTCTGCAGGAAAATTGAGGATGTTTTTTTAGGAAGTCGGGAAAGACAGACAGGTAGACAAGGAGGCGTGGGAGGATAGGAAATGAAAAGGGAGAGGAGACATGAAGAGAGGAAAATGCGTGTATAACGGTACCTTTTATTAAAGCCCTAAAAGAGGCAGAGAGTAGTTTAATGACCAAAACAAAAAAAGTTGCTTGATAGAGCACACGTTTTATTCGATAGAGCGCACGTTTTATTCATTCTTCTTGCTCTCGATGGCTCGAGAGCAAGAAGAATGAGCGAAGGAATAGGAGGTGTGGAAGAAGTAGCAGCCTGAAGGAGGCGCTAATACAGCGCAGCGCGTAGAAACGCTAAAACGTACCGTAGGTGAGAGAGAGAAAGAGGAAGGGGGCGTACTTGAGCATGGAATGACAGGCAACACGAACGTGCTGAAATAGCACTCGAAATTTGGCATATATAAATATAAATCTAAATATACACGCCCGTGAGCTATAAATATGTACATTGGGCTCGCTACTTGACAGGTGAGTTACGATTGCGAAAAGTACAGTAGACGGCATGTCTAAGAAGAGGGTGAGTAGTACTGAAGGAGAGGAAAATAAAAAAGACTGAAAGAGAGGCCCGGTGTTGAAACGACGTAAAGAGAGTGCCAAGCAAGGCGTATAGCGATAAACGGAGGGGAAATCGCTGTTGGAGCGAAAGCGTTGAAGTGAAATAGGTTCTAAAGAAATAAAAAAAGAGGGGAGGCCTATAGCTTCATATCGCTCCCCCTGCTGTCGACCTGTCGTCGTCGTCGTTTTGAACCCATACCGTCTCTTTGCTTCTCTGTTTCTTGAATCCTTGTGGGGCTTAGAGAGCGCAGAATGCACAGAATGTAAGGATACAAAAGCCCCACATAAAGCGGGCAGCTGAAGCATTAGAGAGAGAGAGAGAGAGAGAAAATTAAAGTAGTCATAATAACGGCAATGTCTAAAAAAAATAACGAACAATAAGAGGTGCGCTTCGAGTTCCTTCCATTTTTGATGGTCGACGTTGCCTCTAATTTATCTCTCGAGAAGAGAGACAGGCAACGCGGCAAAATGGAGCTCATACACGACAGCAAGCTGCTATATATAGAAGGAAAGAAAGAAGAAAAATCGAAAAACCGAGTAACGAGTATGACATAAAGTATTGTTCGATCGACACCGTCATTGAATTAAGGACTGAAGGAAGTGGAGTTGACGTTTGATCGACGAGTAGCCGATTCTGGCCGACATTTTAACGAACAGCTGTTAACGCTGGCAGCCATTTAGCCGCAACTAAGTCGCGGTTAGCCGACGTGAGCGAAATCTTGCTAACATTAGCCAACTGTGGCAGTGTACGAGAACATACAGTATCCGGTTAACAAAACACGACCTCTACTTGAGACGTGCTCAAAAATAGTCGGAAGTTACTGCTGACATAATCGTGAACAGCAACCTCGTACACCACTAATAAAATGCGTAAACGAGGCTTATGTACAAATTTTCTTCAGAAAGACAAAGCGAATGTTTATTCTGGACGGGTATTTGTTATAGAATGCTTTTTGCGTTGGTGGACAGGTAAGTCCTTTCTTCGTGCTCAAATACCTTCTTGAACAAGTCTGAACAAGAAGTTACATTTTTTCGTATTGAAATCCTTCCTCCAACTAGTATGGACAAGAAGTAGTGACATTTGTTCGTGCTGAAATCCTTCATTGAATAAGTTTGACCGACAAAAGATATATATTTTGTTCAAAGTAAATCCTGAAATCATTTTCCCAACAGGTCTGAGCGACAAGCGATATCCTTTCCTCATAATAAAATCCTTTCTTCTATGAGTATGAGCAAGAACTGACATCCTTTTTTCCGTACCGAAATCCTGAACTCCTTTAATCAACATGCTTGAGCGAGGAGTGACATACTTTCTTCGAATTGAAATCTTTTATTAAGTCGAAAGCCTTACATGTGTGACGAGGTTTACTGGCTTTCGCATCTTCTTCGCGCATGTATCATCAGACGCGTTATTTGACTGTCCTGGCCCCGCGGAGTGCGCGACGAGTGAAAAAAAAAAAAAACGTGATTACGTCAACATATGACGTCACAAAGACTCAACATTGCCTCCGTGTCGTCATTTGACGTCACGGAGGCAATGTTGAGTCTTAGTAAGACTACGTGAGCTGCCTCCGATCTTTGGAGGTTGTGCAGAATTTCGTTAGGTGCAGACAAGGAGGTTTAAAATATATTTTTTAAAACCTCCTTGGTTGCAGAAAGCTCTGAGGCCGGTGGGGCAGTGACAGTAAATCAGCTGAGAGGGGAAAAAAGACAGATTTCCCCTTCCAGTCGTCTTAAGTGAATGCGTAATCTGTTTTCTAAATCCCTCATTTGGCAAGTTTGCGCGGAACACGCGCGGAATACAAGGCCGGTCGCCACTGTAAGAGAAGTGCAAAAGCCGTACTCCAGAATTACAAACTTCCGGAAAGGCTGTCACGTGTTCAGAAGCAAGAAATGCGCGGCGAACTCTTCTTGAACGACAGCTGCTTTCGGCAGCTTCCGATAGGTGGCGGCACGAGATCACGCTAACTTAGAGTTAGTGTAGACGTATATAAAGTAACTCTAACGCTAACGGCGTCCCAACTGTAGCGGCTGTATTTCCGACGGAGGTGTAAATGTTGTAGATCCGTGTGCTCAGATTTGGGTGCACGTTAAAAAGCCCCAGGTGGTCGAAATTTGCGGAGCCCTCCACTACGTTGTCTCTCGTAATCATGTGGTGGTTTTTGGACGTTAAACCCCTCATATCAATCAATCAACGGCGTCTTAGCAGCATCGAGATTTGGCAGAAACCAAGTCAACTTGCATTTCTTTTGCCAAGGAATACATTTGGAATAGTGCTAAGTGGTACAATTAATGATACTGATAACAATATACAGTGCCTCCGCGAAACTTGGGGAACATTAGAGCAGTAGTAAAATCCAATTGTCTTTTTTTTCATATGATGTTCAGACAAAATACGCGCCCACCTGTAAAGCACAGAGAATTGTCCAAGTTAGACAATTATGATGAACATAAAATGATGCAGAAGGGAGAAGGTTAATTTCAGGTGGTGTTTCAAAAGTGATCCGCACTTCTTAAGAAACGAAGGAAAACAAGTTCAGTGCACCACGGCTAACATCGCGAAAAAAAAAAGAGTTTACACGTATTGAAGCTGCCGTAGTTGAGCATACGCACTAACGCGTATGCGCCTTCCAAAGAGAACGAAAAACTCCGTGCTCTGAATTCTAGATGGTGGAAACACTCGGGACACTCGTGCAATACTCGGTCTCGATTTAGAAAAGGCCTTTGATACCATAACGCACTCGTCAATCTTGAAAGCGATCGCAGCCCTCGGCCTAGGTCATCGATTTTACTACTTTATCCGCTCTTTTCTCACTCGGCGCAGAGCCGTCCTCCGCGTAGGAGACCTAGTGTCGGAAGAAGTGGAGCTCGGACAGCGGGGCACTCCTCAGGGATCCGTCCTCTCACCCACGCTCTTCAACCTCGTGATGATCGGGCTTTCCGAACGACTTTCAAAAATAGACGGGCTAAATCACACTATCTATGCGGATGATGTAACCATATGGTGCTCCACAGGGTCGGATGGCTTCATTGAGTCCGCCCTGCAAGAGGCTATCGACACCACCGAGTCTTACCTCGACCACACCGGTCTCAGGTGCTCACCTGCGAAGTCGGAGCTGTTGATATATTTGCCCAAACGCCGGGGTGCCAAGCCCAAAGGGTGGAAACCTCCGGCGGAACGCAATATCACCCTCCACACCAGAGATGGTCGTACTATACCCAGGGTAGACACCATCAAGGTCCTCGGCATGATCATCGAGTCCCGCGGAACCAACACCCAAACAGTACACAAGCTCAGGACTAAGACCGAGAATGCCATACGACTCGTACGTAGAGTAGCCAACAGGCACCATGGCCTCAAAGAAGACAACCTGCTGCGTCTCGTACACGCGTTTGTTTTGTGCCATTTTACGTACGTTGCCGCTATACACAAGTGGCTACGTGCTGAGCGCGATCAACTCAATGCGCTTATTCGCAAGGTGGTCAAACGAGCCCTTGGCCTCCCTATCACCACTCCAACGTACAAACTCCTCGAGCTTGGCGTACATAACACGCTAGAAGAGATCGCCGAAGCTCAGGAACGTGTGCAATTGACCCGACTCACTACAACCAAGGCGGGCCGCCATATTCTGCGCGAGCTCGGCTTCTTCTCCTCGAGGGCCAGGGACCCCCAAGAGTTGACTCTGATTCCCCGTGAAATCCGCGACCTTATTACGATCGCTCCCATACCACGAAATGTACACCCCGAATACAACAGAAGCAGGCGCCTTGCGCGGGCGACCGCCATTCTCAAGCGCATAGACATGGAAGCGGACAACGTCTCGTTCGTGGACGCCGCTGCCTATCGCAACAACCAAGCCTTCGCCGCGGTCGCGGTATCATCCGCGCAGCAGACTCTTACCTCAGCCACAATCCTCACCCGAAACCCCGAAGTAGCGGAGCAAGTAGCTATAGCTATAGCTATGCTCGACAGCAAACGGGAATTCATCTACAGCGACTCCAGGCCGGCCATCAAAGCCTTCGAACGCGGAGTCATCTCCGACCAGGCGTTACGTATCCTGCGCAATGCGGACCCGAGTGCACTGAAGCACCACACTGTCATCTGGTTCCCCGCCCATCTCGGCCAGGTGCCGGGTGCCCTACCCAACCTCAACGAGATCGCCCATGATGCAGCGCGCGCACTTACCGACCGCACTGCCACAGGGCAACCTCATCTTGCTGGGTTGGATACCAATCGGGATGCACCAATTACGTACAATGAAATTACAAAGCACTTTTACTTGGAACGCCGCATTTTTCCACCCCCACATCCGAAACTTAACCGACCGCAGGCATTAACCCTACGCCTATTACAGACACACACGTACCCAAACCTTGCCACGCTTCACGTTTATTATCCCGATGCATACCCCAGCGACACATGCCCATCATGTGGACACACAGCGACACTCGAACATATGCTCTGGGAGTGTAGAACAACTCCCGACTCTACCTCAAGCAAGTGGGAGAGGTCCCTCAGGAGCTCACTTCTCGCCGACCAGCGATGGGCCGTCCAGCAGGCCCACGAAGCGGCCGCCAGGTACTCCCTGTCGGTCCCTACGTGGGAGACGCCCGCTACGCGCTAAGCGCGTCCTGCAGTACCGAAATAAAGTTTTTCCATTCCATTCCATTCTGATTGCACGAGAACCTGGGCCGCCTTTGCCAGACTTGTCGTACGGCCATTTTTTGTTGCGACCTCGTTGCGACTTCTCTGGTTCAATAAATTTCATCACACTGCCCATATATCGGATGAAAGAGCTGAGAAGCACGCAAAAGCGGGCACCCTATTAAAAGAGTACCATCGGGAATCAGAGTCTTCATGTCTGTTTCGGTATGAAAGAACGTAATACAGCATATTGACCACTTTTCCTTCTATACGCCAACACCTAAGCTGCGACCGGTTCACCGGGCAACAAACACCGCTAGTCTCTATTCTACCTTTTCTCTCATGTATGAGTATGGTTTTCTTTCGTCCAGTCAATAATAAGTAACAGAAGTGTAGATGCATAAACGTAAACAAGCAGACATTTAACCAACGTTTCGACTGGGTACGGCTTTTTTTTTCTCTCAAAAACGATTCTCGGTTGAAACATCGAAGACGTTTTTTTTTATTTGTTCGAACGTATGCGCGGCTGCACTTGTTATTGCTCTTTCTCTCTCTCTCTCTCTCGTAAAAAAAAAAAAAACCATTCGTGAACAAGCCTTATGCGCCGACGATTTTCGATCGAAGAAGCTTCCAGGAAGAAGCGTGCGTTTAAAAAAGAGAGAACAAATATACAGGATGAAATAAGTATGCTATAGGGAGCCCATAAAGACAGCGTTTTAGGCGAAGGCAAATTGGATAAAAAAAAAGCTGCAATGAAAGCGCTTAATCTTTAACTCAAGAAAAGATGCACCGCTCGCTTATACATACGCTGAAGATGGCCGACAATATGCGCGCTATATGTTCCTGGCTGTTTGCTTTATACTTGAAATGCGTAAAGGCGCCCGGGTTTTTAACTGAACGGGAGCGTAGGCAACCTCTATCGAAAAAAAAAACAGGAAAAAAACAACAAACAAAAACGGCAACCGACGGAGCTTTCTCGCCCAGACTCTTTTGTTTTGATCACGATGGTGGAGACGTGAACTGTTTTCTCTGTCTTAAGGATCACATTCGTTTGTCCGATTCCAGTTTTTTTTTCTATACGCTTGTAATTACAACCATAATATTTTGATGTTAGGAGGAAGTACGGAGCGCGGTTGCCAAGTAAACAGTGCGGTTGCTCAAAAACATACGATAAACAAACCGTACAGGGTATGAGGTAGAACAAAAAATATCTGAATGCGAAGCGGACAAATGTAAATCGAAACATTCATTCAACTTTAACTGCAGTGAGATATGATATGACAGCGTTTCAAGACAAGGCGTACATACGTAAATTACTGAGGCCATCACAACCACAAACATACATGCAATAAATATGTGCATTATTAGTAGAACTTCCAAGTAAAAAAAAAGATAAGATTTGTTTTCACGCGATGTCTTTAACGAATGAGCCATGAACTCTCTCTCTCTTTGCAAATATATATATATATATATATATATATATATATATATATATATATATATATATATATATATATATATATATATATATATATATATATACGTTCGATGTTCGAAGAGCATTTCACGCGTTATTCGGAGGTCGTAGGTTTGATTCCTGCTCACGGCAAGTTATTTTTCGCCCACTTTACTTTCTTCTTATTTACATTACATCGGTTCTAACAACTTCCCCTATATAATCCTCGGCATTATTGTCTGTTAGATCTGCTATATATATATATATATATATATATATATATATATTGTGGTGAAGCCTTCGAACAGTGGGTCGTCCTCTCCAGCGCCTTCTAGTGGGTTGCCCTTTTTAGCAAGAAGAAGAGCAGCTCGTGCAGAGAGTCGGTAGCCGCATTGACTGTCGCTGTCAAGCATCGTCGACAAGTGTCCGCCAATAAACGTCTCAACAATATATACTTCCTGCGGCTGGAGACTCCACCTTGAGATTCCCGCACCAAAATGCGTGACGTCATAAACTTTGACCGCTTACGTAGTAAATCGTACGTATTTTCTTATCGGTAAAAATGACCTACTTTGTAGTCTGTGGGGGCCATAGAACTAGCATAGAGGAAATTTCAGAAAATTTCGCCGAGATAATGCCGCGAAAACACAATTTAATTTGTGATGTCAGAAATTTCGGCGCGAAATTTCGCAATAGAAGTTAAGCTTCGATTTTTTTCCCCCTCTAATAGTGAACTTCCGATGGGGAAACTTTAGTACATTAGAGTTCTCCAAGTACAGTTTATGAATCTATACCGAGCGACATTGTTTCTCTTGTCCCGTGTGCTCAGATTTGGGTGCACGTTACAGAACCCCAGGTGGTCGAAATTTCCGAAGCCCTCCACTACGGCGTCGCTCATAATCATATGGTGGTTTTGGGACGTTAAACCCCACATATCAATCAATCAATCAATCAATCAATCAATCAATCAATCAATCAATCAATCAATTGTTTTACTTGAGTAGTAATTGAATTGCCCACGTATTCTATGATCCTCGTCGACCGCGCGCTCGAGAAGGGTCATAAAATACGTGGGCAATTAAAGTTGGTGACTGCCTAGGATGACATTAACTGTAATAATTGTAATCTCAAAGCCACGCGCGGATGCCTAGTGATGATGGTGCAGTGGACATAAGTAGGCCAGTAATTACGATAACTTTGAACTCGAAGTGTATATTATAAGACACTCGAGATGAGATTCCGTGAGGGCGAGAGAAAAAAACTGCCGCCATTATTCAGAATTCATCGTTATAAGCAAATAGCCTTGTATAAGTGTTCACTTTCGAAAACGAACAGGCGGCAAAGTTTTTTTTTTTCGTTTTTTTATGGCGCCCGATTTTTACAATGTTTATTCTGTTTTTTTTTCCTTTTGCGCTGTGCAATAAAGCGCACGAGAGTCAAGACGGCTTCATAATAATAAAATATGCATGCGAATAGCCTGCACGTGCCGCATCAGCGGCAAGCAGAGTTAGTGGCTCGTTGTATCATCTCGTTTTAAAAGGGTACCGAGAAAACATTTAGACGTGAAAACACACACACGGGATTTCTAGCGCACGTCTTTGCTTTTCATTTCGACACGCTTCTTCTACTAACTACTACAACTACTGCTATGAATACTACTACTACGAATGCTACTGCTAATTATTATATCTTAATAATGGCTATTATGTAATTGTTTATCATGCTTAAGAGACACCTTAAGGTAACAGTTTCCGCGCCCGGCTTTTCTACAATATTTAATGGGGGGGGGGGGGAGAACTGAGGCGCTGCGATAAATCTGCGATCATTACAATGATTGGTGGTACACGGTTTTTGCCTAATTGTCGTACTTGCGACTTCTAATGCACCTGTGGTTTCGTTTATAGTAGCGTGTTTGTCTTAGTTTCGGATGAAAGAACGACTTTCTGTGAACCTTTTGAGCTACAGTGATTTGGTCAGCCTAAATGTCGAGGCGATAAACTACGACTACCGAACTTTCGCTTAGCTTCGTGTTGACGCAAGTTGGCTGCAGGTTACGTGGAGTCGAGAGAAGCAGAAATAACGGGGCTTTGGGCAAATCCACACACGAGCTATCTTTTCCACGCTGGATAAGGGTCACGTGCTGCAGCTATAGAGCTTGAAAGTATCTGCGAAACCGGATATATCCGGTTAAACCGGAGAAAAGCGAATCCAGCCTTGAAAGCCGGTTATCCGGATTTAAATGAACGGGAATTCTGCTTATCCGGTTTGAATGAACGTATACCCTCGGTTATTCGAATATTTGTAAGCGAATATTTAGTCACCCTAAGAGCTTTTTTCTTTCGAAATTTAAGTGCTATTGGATATACGCACCGACACAACATGCGCCGCTCGTTAATTCATTACTGACGCAATCACTAATGGCCCATGCAAAGACTTCCCGTTTCATGAGTGTGCATGCACTTTCACACCCTGCGGGTATTCATAACGAACGAAAAGTTTGTGAATGGGGAATGACTAGTTACCTTTCAAAAGACATTATCACTAGTGACTCACGTAATGTCCCCACATTAATACAAGTGAACAATGTGAGAGGGTCAATAGGTCGCAGATACTTTCAAGCTCTATAGCTGCAACACGTGACCCTTATCCAGCGTGGAAAAAAAAGCGCTTATCGGACTTGTACAAATGGTTGCTTTGTTTCCTTGAAACACGAAAGCCCTCCCCCCCCCCCCTCAAAAAAAAAAACGAATATTTATCCTAGCATTACAATATAAAAAATCAGCTTTCTCGATTATCCGAATGTCACGGTATTGTTAACCGAACAACCAACAAAATATTCGGTCAATCCGGTCAATCCGGTTTTCGAAATCGAATAACCAAATAATTGAATGACCGGATCACCGGTTTTTCCGCAAAACCGGTTTAATGTAGATGTCCTAGCAGCACCCATAGACAATATCACCTGATTTCCCTTCAGTGTAGCATTAAAAAAACCATCTCGATCATCCCGCAAAAAAAAAGAGTGGACAATAACAAACAACAAAATTCAAACAGTACACAGTAAAAAAGACGAACAGCAAACAGAAAAATGTAAAAACAAAAATGCAAACGACAGCGCAGAATATAGGGACGCAACACGTAAAATACAGGACAATGGTGAAAGGGAGTGTTCACATGCGCTAGAGAGCTAGAATAGGCGAGATCAAAAGACAAAGAAGGAGTGACGTGGACAATGCGTGAAATTATGTCAAAGCATAGGAAAGCTAGGGAAGAAAGAAAGATAATGGTTGTCAGTTAATAACAATCGTAATATTATTAGGCATAATAACATTGCCAGGTAAATCCGAGAATCGCAGTCACGTCATTTTTTGAAGGACACGTATCAAAGAACACAATAAAGCTTGCCGACACGAACTACGGTAGTGTGCAAACATATTTACTGGAACGATGCAGAAGCGATAAGAAGTGCGCACAGGTTATCTGATAAAAAATAAAAGCGGATAGCCCGCAGTAACCAGGACTAACCGACAATATCAATGGTTTGGTAGCATTTAGGTTTAAATTGTTTCTTTGCCTCGTTGGTAGATTTACAGAAGTGCGTTAGCCAATAGTACAGCGAAACTAATACATTTGTCAGTGCAACCAATATACCAGCACATATGGTAGGCATCGCATAAGCTGAACATTTTTTTTCACGATCAATTAATCACCAAGTGTTCATTTTGATAATTGTTTTATGATGGTTTTTACTTCCAACAATACGCCGCCCTACGTTAATTCGCTAGAAAGTTTCCAATGTTATCCTTGAAAGTAGTGTCATAAACGTCAACCTGAAAATTTATCCTGAAATCTTGGTTCATCTGTTCCCCTTAACATTATATTCACTGCACAAAACTGCGTTGATCGATGAGCATATAAATAGCCTTGTAAGAGTTCCCGTTTAAACCTTTTCATCTGGCGAGGTTCTGTTTAGAAACACTTCCTTGATTGCTGGGTTTAATTTGATAATTGACGGCATCGACATACCTGAATAGAGAGCTTTATATTCTCGGAAAGAGCTTACGTATAGGTCGAACGTAATCCTTCAGATACGAAGTCATGACGTATTAATTAAATGTACCAGGAGGAATTTCTAGAAAAGGTTTAACAAACTTGAACTTCGGCGAGATAGGGCGTAGTTGACGGCAATATTGAGCGCCAGTCCGGTCCTCTCATCCGGTAGATATGTTTTTCGCTCTCACGATTCTCGTAAATTAAGAAAAGTTTGCTTCAAAAATTATTCAGGCGCTAAGCATGTAATTCCTTTCTTCTCTCCAACTCGGCCGATTCCTTTCAGTCGACTGTGCAACAATGCGTGCTTCCCTGTAACACGTTCGCCCCTGGAGCGCTGTGTTTTTGGCACAAAGGCCTTCTGTGCGGTAAAGCACGCTCTACAGGCGTTTCTGCGCGTATTTGCATGGTTAGTCGCGATCAGAAGTTATGGCCAAGGTGGCCCTGGATGCTTCATAATACGCCGTAAAACAATAATAATAATAATAATAATAATAATAATAATAATAATAATAATAATAATAATAATAATAATAATAATAATAATAATAATAATATTAATAAGGGATTTACTCACCAAAAATATGATACGATTGTTAGAGGAGACGCCGTAGTGGAGGGATCCGGAAACTTTGACTATCCGACATTGATTAACGATCGCGACATCTGCAGCCGTTATTGCACGCGCGGAATTAGGGTCCGCAGCCGAGCGAAAAATGACCGTCGGCTTTGTCGTCAACGCAAACTGTCGAAAAAAAATTCAGACAAATGGGAAAAGCAACTGTCGCAAATTACGTCTGCCATACATTACAAAAAAGTGACGCAAGAGTTATGAAGAGGTAATTAAGGTTAATTAAAGAGTAACTGAACGTAGTTTAGAGCGTTTAGGAAGTAACTGATATCAACTGAGTGCATAACAGTCATTCGTAATAATGTTAAATGATGTCGGAAGTCAAAATTAGTACAGACGTTAAAATAGCTTACATGTTACGGTTTTCGCCGTCTGGTCGCCCTGGCAGGCAATCAGTGTTCTTTTGAACACTTCGATAAATAGGAAACTGTGGGACACGACACAAGCGACTATCGAAGTTTGCGCAAACTACAAGCATTCCACGATGTGCCAGCGAAAAGTGGCCATAGGCTGTCAAAAATGAGGCGATGGTGATGAATACAAGCTTCGAACGCAAAAAAAAAAAACTGTCGAGAAACGCTGGAGGAGACAGGGGTGTGTTCAATTCCCCCACCTACGAACACACGCGCTAACACAGAAAAAGCGAATGAACTAACCCTGTCCCCTTTTGAAAAAAAAAAAAACATTCTAGTTACGCTTTTTATCTTAGAACAAGAAAAAAAAGGGCAAGTAATCAGGACAAAAATAAAGTTTTAATCAATCAATCAAGTAATCTGGCTCGAAGCGCGTTTCTGCGCTGATACACAGCGCAACAGTAGCATGTTGCGGCTACATCTACGTGCTGTGATGTGTTTGCAACCTAACCTAACCTTAGTTTGTGTGTTAAGAATAAACGTCTCACGCCGCCATGCATGACCAAATTTAGCTTGTTCATACTTTTGGAACACAGTCGCATGGAAAAAAAATTAGTGCAGCAAGGACTATGACGCAGTACTATATAACGTCTAAACTAAACAAACGTTCATCGGTAGGCCAGTTCGTTCATGAACACTGTGGCAAAAGTGGGCTCGAAAATGGGACAGTGGGCGCACAGGGAGCAGCGCTGCACTTTGATCTCTGTAAAATCCAAGTCAACTTGCATTGAAGGAAAAGGGCGCCGTGCTCTGTTTGAACCATCTACTCTTTTTTTCTGCGTCTGTCGACCCTCCAGTCTCACCGTGAAAGCTGCTTATGGCTGAGTGATATACATTCAACCACATTTGCGAAAACATTGTTTCTACATCTACGATCAACGACGGAAATCCACAGAACCCGAAAAGTAACTATAGCTGGCATCGAGTGCACCTTTTGGCCAAAACGTGCACTTCGACGTTTTCTAAAGAGTGGAAAAAAGAAAGCAAATGAAAAGAGACAAAAAGAGGGAAAATAGAGAAATAGAAAACAAAGGTCGTTTAGTTTTTCTTCCTCAAGAGTGAAAAAAAGCGAAGCTATAGAAGAGTTATGTATCGCCACATGAAGATAGCTCTACATTTTCCCCCTCTTCTCGTCACAGACGCCGCCTTTCGGGTCTGCTTGACTTTTATTTTTTACGACAGCTTTTGTTTCAAAGCGTTCCTCCGGAGTGCGCCGCATCACCCTTCATTCGAGCACCTTCCCCTTCACCTTTTTGGGGGATAAAGTTTGATGTCCCCGCTAGCTTGTACTCCCTTACAACCCCGTTTCCAGTCCCCACCCCCTCCTCCCATGTCTGACTACACCGCGCCACATTCCACTCAGACACTCCCGCTTCCAAGTGAGCTCCCTTCTCTCGCTCTAAAAAACAAAGAAGAAAACCGACTCCATTTCGTTTTTTCCTCCCGAAAGTACAGCTTCCCCAACATAACTGCGATCTTTCCTTGCCGACCAACCATACGCGATCCTTAACTCCCTCATCGCCCCTCTTTCGCGATCCCGCTTGTCCTCTAAACAAACTAAAAAAACGAAAAATCGGAAAACTGCCGGTTTTATCCCTTGACATCCCTACGATGCACGTACCGCCCACACACAAGGCGTGGCGCTCACAAGCTGAAACAAGAAAGAGAAGCGCTGCGTCATTTGCTTGCTTATCCATATTTCTTCCAGTCAGCGTCTCTCTCGAGTGCGTCGCTCTGTCTCCTCCTCCTCCTCCTCCTCCTCCACACTCCATGCCGAATACCACTTTTCCCTAAGAAACCACTAGCATCACTGCCCTTCCTCCCACTCCACCGACAGAACGGGATAACATGACAAAGAAAAAAAGGCAAGCGGGATGTACGATCCTTATGCCAGCTATTTTCGTCGTTGCAGGCGTTTTCTTTCAGTCGGGTGCTCTAGCCCTTCTTCTCGAGCTAGTCATCATTTTCCCTTTCAGTTTGTTTCTTTTTTTCTTCATTCCATCACCGAGCGCGCTCAAACAAGCCAGCTATATTGTAATTTTTGTTTCATTTCTTCGCGCAGGTATTTTGTTTCGTCTCGCGAGGGTTGGGTCGCGCGTGCCCGCATCGACCAACGTACCCCTCTATTTCCCCAACTCTTCTTTGGAAACTCTTTCTCCCGCTACCTTTCCCCACTTATGCAGCAGCATTTTCCTGTAGCAGCAGCAGCAGAGAAAGCCCTGCTTTCCCTTAACCCCTTTTTAAATTCACCCACAGTTATTGTACCATATTCTCCGGTGAGAATTTCAACGTCGTTCCCCAAATTCTTCCCTTCTGCGTCATTCCTCATCCATCGTTGCGTTCTTCTTCATAACTACATACCTCTCAAGGGGAACGCCACACAAGCTACTCGTTTCTCCGAAAATCATTTGTACTTTTCACCCGAAGCACTGGTTTCTCTCATTTACCCAACCTTCTCCCTCCAATCGTAGTCCCCAAACATCGCAGTCAGAATCTCCCGTACCTCCCCTCCCCTACTCCCGCGGAGCTTCTCACGTTCTTTCTTTCAATCCAGGCCAGGCAACGCGCTTTAGCGTCGTAATTCTGGAAAGACGCTACTTTTATTTGCTTGCGCGACTCGTTTCTCAAAAAAAAAAATTCCCGAGCTGCTTACGATCTTCCCTCTTCGTTCTCCCCAACTTCCATATTTTACGTCTTCCTTTATTTAGGCTGGCGTACGCAGTTTTCATACCAAAGAAGAGGAACCGTGGAGGAACCACGATGACAAAAAAGAACTAGAAGAAACAAGGCGATGTCGGCCACCTTTTCAACGCGTTTGCTTGGTTTATCTCGAATAGGCGGGAAAGGAGAGGGCCGAGTTATACCGAGAAACTGGGAGCGCCTGAGCACGGAATCAGCCCGAATGGGAGGTGGGCTGAAACAAAAAATAAATGCCACATCAAACGAGACGATGGGGAAACGGATGAAAGGGAAAGAAATGGGGACGGCTGGAGGAAACAGGAACAAGAAAATGATGCGAAACACGTGTAATTCATAGGGAGCAGGGGGGAAAAACGCGGTGGCAGCATCTCCTTTTTGCAACGCCGATTGCGAGACGTCGACCGACTCGCGGAAAAGACCGGCGTCCCGGAAGACTACGAGGCAAATGTAACTTGCCCAAAACAAGAAACGCACAGTTTCGTGTTTCTCCCAACTTTTTTGTTTCCTTTTTTTGCCTAGCTCACCCAATTTTCGAATCCTCAGACCTCCTCGTTTTTTTCCACTTCGCTTCCCGTGCCAGATCACTTCTCTATCCCTTCCTCTTGTAACGGTTGTTCCTCTTTCTATTTGTTTGTTATAGTTCCATGTTTTTTCCTGTATTTTCATTCGTACATCCACTGTCATTTTAATTTCGTTTTCGTAATGTTTAAATACAGGCGGCACAGCGGCCGTCCAGCCACTGTAACCCTCACTGGCTTGCGGGCTTTCCCCACCCGTTTCATCTTTGTCCCTACTCTCCAGCTTCCTCTGTTTTCGTCCGCGCAGTGACGGTGTCGTAAAAGTTTTTTTTTTTGCCTCTGCATCGTTGACACTTCGGAGGCTTCCTTTAAAAGGAATTGCTGTCTCACCACCATATGAAACTTGCCTCTCTTCGAGCCCGCTGCTCACTCTAACGATTTTTTTCTTTCCTTTGCTCGCTATTTGCAGAAGTTGGGGATAGGTGGGGGAAATGCTCCAGGTTATTAAATCTTCGTTGCGCTGGCGAAACCGTCCTTTCCGTCCTTTTGCTTTTTTTCGATCTCTGCAGACCCTTTTGGCGTTTTACTACCTTCAAAAAAAGGTACGACGACGAGATGGAAGGGGAACCACTGTGGCGCTGAACTGGATGACGACGCTTTGGAGGAAACGGTTTTAGCGAAGAAGAAAAACGCGGGGAGTGAGAAAGGGAGGAGTGTTGAGGGTGTGGACGAAGAGAAATGTTTAGCTTATCTGTAACCTTCTCCCACGGATCCTCTCTCACAGCCCTCCACATGGTCTCCCGCCCTCTCGAATTCAGGGTGCCTTTTAATACTTTAGTTTGTCAAAGTTTTGCCGGGCGTTACGGAGAGAGCTGGCTGGGTCATACGGATTTGGAAAAAAGGGGTGGATATGGAGGAACGAGGGCTTTCGAACAACTTGCGCAGCAGCCGCCCCACATTTATTTTTCTTTCTCGTATTTCTTTTTTTTTCTTTGCGCGATGTTCAGCTTGTTGGCCACCCCTGACGCATTCCGCGGAAGCCACAATTCGAGTTACCAGAGTTCACGAGCCTTTTGGTTTAAACTTTCTTTTTTTTCCTCCCCGTTACAGGTACGGTCGATTGTCCTTCCCGTATCTCTCGCTTCGCATCAAGATTCCATTCTGTGCCTAGGGGCTTTGGTGGTGGTGGCTGTCATTTTGCCTCAGGCGGGGTCAGTCTGGCAGACCTGGCCCACTTTTCATATTGTTGCGATTTGTTTTGGTGCTCACCGAGTTTTAACAACACCACCTAGGTGGTGTTGGCTTTAAACCCTTTGTGATGGTACACGTTTCAGGCCCGGTGTGCGACATCTCGGGAACCTTGTTTCTTCTACATCTTTTTTATTAATGAACAGGCGTACGAAAAAACAAGACGAAGCTAAATGGCACAGGGCCTGACGGGGCCTCGCTACGCGGGATATATAAAAGGCCCATCAAACTGTGTTACATAATATAAGTAGTCAAACTAATGGAGCACCAAAGACTACAAAGAGGCCCGGCCGCGGTAGTCTAGTGGCTAAGGTACTCGGCTGCTGATTTTCGACGGCGGCCGCATTTTTCGACGCCAGCAGAAATGCTTGAAAGCTCTTGTGCTTACATTTAGGTACACGTCCAATAACCCCAAGAGGTCAAATTTTTCAAAATTTCCAGGGCTTTCCACTGCACCGTCTCTTAAGACACCATGGTTTTGGGATCATTAGTAAGCTAGCTAACGAACTGAAATTCAGCTGTTTTGACGGAAATACATTTGAGGAGCAGAAATTATTAGGTAAGTAAACGCTCTAGCTTTGAGATGGACAAGTTAGACCAAGTTCCATAACCCATTTGTCCGCGGCATTCGTCGAATGTGCACCGGTTTGGCTTCGAGTGATTCGCTGGCTCTCGACTCGGTCACTATAACCCAGAGAGCAATATGTTCTTCCGTTCTCAAGCACTATAACTTGACTACCTAAAGTAAACAGCGTAACAACGTTTTGGTCAAGATGACCGCAAACCAATTTGAGCAGTACCATTGTTTCACGCTGCAAAGTAGCGCACCGTACGACAATCGCAGCAATAAAATGGAGACTTCTTACGACGAAAGAATGAACGCGGAAAACAAGAATACGGACAGCACTTGCAGCAAGCAGATATAACTAAACCTGCTACACTGCAGCTAATAATCGCTTCGCTGTAGCTGAGACACCACAGCCGTCGCCGTGGTAACTCGATAGAGCGAACACGCCCAGATTCTTGCGAAGAAATGAATGCTCAGGCACCGGAACCAATTACCGCCGCGCTGTATTTGAAAGCTTTGTTCGAACTCACCGGGAGCTATAAAGTAAGAAAAAAAAAACGCGGTTCTGTTTACTTTCACCATAGAACGGGCCATCGCTGAAAAATGAATACACATGCAAGAAAGTAAGTGGGACGAGCAGCGATGTTCGGAAAGCGTTCGGCTCTCTCCCCATTTCGTCCCTGTTTTTCCCGACGTCTGACACCGGCACGCCGCGTTCCCCCGCGAAGGAGAGCGAGCATGACGCGGGAGAAGAACGACGTGCACTAGCTGCCGAACCGCGCGGGAAAGTATACGGCTTCCCAGCAGCGGCAGGCTCCCTTCTCTTCCCTAACTCAGTACTCGACCTCTTCTCCCTTCAGCCCACCCACGCAAACTCGCCAATATCCCCCTGCGAACAACGCCCGGGTATGGGGAACTTTGTTTCCCCCAAGCGAATAAGGAGGAGTCACTGCTCGACAGAGTGGCCTCGCTGGTCGCCCGAGCGACCGAACCGAATGGGGAGGAAAAGAGGGAAGCAAGGGGAAAAGGAAAATGCTATTGCGCTCACTGCTGCTGCTGCTGTTACAGGGAAGACGTGTGACGGGAGACGTAGCACCGCAGAAGGAAATAGACAGCGCGGAAGGGGAAAATAGGGAGAACTCTAACAGAGTAGCAATGGAACAACAAGGTACACAACCGAAATAAAGACACCGAAGCGAAAAGACGAAGGGAGAAAGGCGGCTCGAAGCAAGAGGCAAGGGCGGCAATCTCCTCCCTCGAATGTCCGGGAAACTTTTTTATCCTCTCCCGCCTTCTCCCGACGAACGCGCATTCTACCCGTCACTTCCTTTCTTCTCCCAACACATGCAGCACCCCGTCCGCACGCTCTCTTTTTCCCCCACACAACCACCACTGCGGAGAAGAAACTTCTTCCTGGTTCTCGATCCGGCTTGAGCGTTGGTAGAGGGCGCTTCTTTCGATCTGCCGGAGAGATTTCCCCCTTACCCTTTATCCCGACGCAACAAACCTTCCTTCCCTACTTCTAAAAAAGCAGCAGAGTCCTCTCTCCCTCAGCTTCCAACGTACTGTTCACTACCGCCGCTGGCTTCGACGGGTGCAACCAGTGGTTTTTTTTATTTTCATAACAGCTTCGTTCCGCGCTCTTCCCCTCCTTCACCTCACTCATTTTTTTTTCTGTTCCCTCAATTCCTCACTGCCTCTCTCCATCTTTTTTTTCTCGTTCATTTCTCTTAAAGTAACTCATATAGTCTGGACTTTATTTTTTTTGTTCTCGGGTTCTTCCCTTTCCGCGAGGCCGGCACTGCGTGCCCCTGCCTGAGGAGGGAGGCTCTGCCTTTTCGCCCTCCTTGCCGCCGTGACCCGCTTTTCCCCATCTTTCATTCGGGCGCGCTCCCGCTTTCGCTCGCTCCCTAAACTTCCCGACGACGGCGCGCAGGAACGCCGAGGGCCCGGCGGCAGACGCCACACACATATATAACTGTAAGCTAGTTCGTCGATATTGTAGCCTCCCATTTTTTTCTTCCTTTATTTTGAAGGCTTGAGTGGCCCGTTTTCTTTGTTCCCTTTTCTCACTCGCGCTCGTCCCTAAATCTCCTTCTCTCTCCTCATTCCACCCAAGCCACTCCCCAGTAGAGTCACACCTTCCTTGTCTCTGCCTTTTATTTTTATCGTTATCCGGAACGCCGGGCGCTTTATATACCGACAGAGCCACTCGGCAATGTCGTTCCTTTTTCCTACTCGCTCCATCGCTTTCCATCCCCATTTCTTCGTTGTACGCTTTTCCCAATTCCCCCACCATTTCTCCCGCTCACGTGAGGGTTTCGGGTACTCGTCCCAACCTCGCTATCCCCATTTCCATAGGTTATTCTTCCCTTTATAGCCACGTTCCCTTTTCTTTTTCAGCCCAATTTCTTCCCCCCCCCCCAAGTTCTTCCATAACTGAGGCAGTCATTGGACTGCCTTTCGTTTTGCACTGCCGAACAAAACGTTGAACTGCTCTTACGTCTTCGGCCACAAGCCCCAAGCGTATCGCTATAGTTTACGCCTTTTCCAATCCCCAAACTCCTTGATGACGTCCTGAGCCACTTCTTCTTTTATCATCTTACCTAATTGTTCTACCGCTGGGGGTTAAGTTTTACTACGCGCGTGAAAATGATGGAAGTATAGGTTCGAGCTCAATTTGAAGCGTGTAGTGATCTGGCCGAATAATTTCGAAGTGAATTCAAATAGTATATATGAGATATTGCGAAGAAAAATTAGCATATAAGTCATGAACCTACTAACTGGCAAAATGTTCTTAAAATTCAAACAAGGCGTGTGTATTTTCGTTTGGCTCAAGGGAGAGCCAAACTTTGAATCGTAGCATGATTCGACCTTCAGTACAATGCAAGTGATAACCTGTAAAATACGTTGCGTTCTAAAATTTAGTATGTTCAGAGCATGTAAGACGACATAAAAAGCTTTTAGGAATGGTGAACAAATGTGGGGCTTCACGGCATGCGATTTACCCTCTAGCACCATTCCATCGCAGTGAAACCTCTTTTACAAGGGGGTTTTAAGGCAGTTTGATTATGCCTATCTTTTCATTTCGAGTACCACGAAATTCAGAAGAGCTTAAGTTGGTTTGGCAGTGGAATCAGATTTGAACTGCTCGAATATAGGCCTAAGCCTACTCTACACCCATCGCCTTTATCAGACGAGAGCGTGTTTTTTCTCCGAGTTCGCTTTTGCGTTTCTTCTATCACTAAGCCGTCTCCTTCTACCCCGTGCAGTTGCAGTTAGCGTTATTGTAGTAGTTATCGTAGTATTAACATCTGGGGTTTTCTGTCCCAATACTACAATGTGATTATGAGAGACGCCGTAATGAAGGGCTCCGAAAATTTTCACTATCTGGTGTTCATTAACCTGCACTGACAACGCACAGTACACGGGCCCCTAGCATTTCGCCTCAATCTAAACGCCACCGTCACGGCCGGGATCGAAGCAACGACCTTTGGGTAAGCAGCCGAGTACCCTAGACATTGTTTCACCGATGTGGATGTAGTAGTAGTAGCAGTAGTAGTAGTAATAGTAGAGGTGGCGTTGTTAGTGGTAATCATGGAAGTGGTATTGTGTAGTAGTAGTAGTAGTAGTAGTAGTAGTAGTAGTAGAGGTGGCGTTGTTGGTGGTAGTGATGGAAGTGGTATTGTGCAGTAGTAGTAGTAGTAGTAGTAGTAGTAGTAGTAGTGGTAGTAGCAGTAGTAGTAGTAGTACAAAGAGTCACGCAGGTCACGCACTTCCCAGCGAATTCGGCGTGAAAAAACCAGCCCTGAATCCTTAACAGCCCAATCCTTCATTCGTAAACTATTTCCGTGACCTCTGAAAGACCTTGGTTGGGAGACATCTTGCTAAGTCAAAAGCATTGTCTCCGTGTCATGTGTCAGCAATATGGCGTCACTCGGCGCGTTTGAACGCACTTCGGCGAGGTGCGTAACAAGAAGGTTCCAAAACACGCGCAGTATACTGTGCCACGTAACAATACTGCCAACCGACCGCCGACATCTCTATACGGCCATTTTGAGAAATAAGGCTGGTCCATCTTGGACAATTACCACAGCACGTACAACCCGTGCGATGAAAAGACAAAATACATATCTCACATATCTTGGACATTGCCGCCTCTGTCTTTCACACTAAAGTGTTTCTTTCATTTTTAAAAATCTTGCTTGCGCGTTCAGAAAATATACAATAGTCTGGCCTATTTTTCCTTCAGTTCACACGTCATCTATCATGGCTGACAACCACCGAAAAACAAGCCCGGCAAGCTTTTCTTCTGGCACAAATAGGTTTCATCGCATCTCTTGCAGAAAATGACGTCGAAGTCTCTCTCTCTCTTTTAAGTAATACAGGTGTGAAATGTCCGTGACATTGCCACGACAAGCGACGGAAAATGCTACCTGCGCCAACAGGCGCTAGAAGATAAACATGGCCGCGACTTCTGGAGACTTAATATTCAGTGGAACGACGCAAAAGCTCCGCTCTTGCCAGCAATGAACACATTGATACGTCATGTGACGCTGTTGTTTGCTCGCTAATTAATTAAAGCTAGTCATCAGCCTGCGTGGGAGAAGCCTAATACGCTCTATAGTCGCGTCTTTCAGGAATATATAGTGTCGTCATACATCCATTCATCATCCGTGATCCTGCTACAACTTTGCCACTTCCATCGCATGTTCGATGAGTAATTTGTAAATGCGTGTCGCCTCCGCCTCCCTCCCCTCCTTCCATTTGTGCCGGTACTCAAGCCTGTCGAGTTCGCCTCGGTGGTACAACTATTGCGACACTCTGCTGCTGAATCGAAAGACTCGGGTTCGACCCCTGCCACGGCTGTCGCATTTCTACGCAAGCGAAATGTTTCAGGCCCGTGTGCTAAAGACTTACGTGCGCGTTAAAAAAAACCCAAGGGAATTTCACAAACCCTCCATTACGACGTTGCTTATAATTATATCGTGGTTTCGCGATGTAGAATTCCAACAGTTGTTGCGGTGAAAGCTGGTTATATCAAACTTGCAGTTGATTCGAACTGACGCCTCGGTCCCGCGCCACAAGACGTCTGTATTTCCGACGGGGAAGAACGGAATAATTCAAACTGGGAGCCCCCCACCTCCGAATTTCATCGCACCTTGCTAAAGCCGGCTTACAGAGTGATCACAGTGCGTTGCGAAATCAAGCCGAGCCAAATATACTACCGTTGCAAAGCAACAAAACAGCAGCACTTCTCCGTCGACGAAAATCCGGACGCTGTGCTGAAGCTTTTGGGCCGAGTTACTGCAAACTATATATGCTCGCGGAGTCGTGTTTCGGAGCTTAAATGGCGTCACATACCCCGACATTAAGGCTCAGTGCTCGCATCGTGTGCATGTCGCTGTTTTTTCCGGGCGGATCACTCACTGATCAATTATTTATTTTTGTTTTATTTATTTATCAATGCCGCAATCCTCAAATAGGGTTTTAGAAGCGTGAGTATACATTTGTTAAATTTACAAGTAGGCAAAACACAATAAATATAAAACAGAAAGTATGTAAAGGTTTTCGTAAGATGGAAAAAAGACATAAAAACACGACGATTTGCAAGAAACAGGCACAAGGGCATCTAAAAAAATCAAATAAGCACTATATTCAAGACGACCACTAACGCAAAATAAACACTGCAGTGATTGGAATAAACAGCACCACTACATGTAATAAAGCACACACAGTTATTGCTATGTTTGCACTTGGAGCTCCACGAACATAATTTACGAGACCACCTGCCACGAACGTGCGGTATCACCTAATTCGAGATAACGAGTCTAAAGGTGGCTTCCTCGGGTTCTGCTCGCGCTGTGTGGTGCGGTGTGTGTCCGTTACTGCGCTGGCCCACTAATTCAAAGTACACTCAAATCCAACAATTTCAGTGCCCGTTCGACTTCGAACTAACCAAGCTTTAGTGTAAATTGCCTAGCAATTTATGTGGACAGACACTTAACCTCGTATTCTAGAGCGTCCCTTCACTCAACGCTTCACCTTCACTTGAGAAAGCCGATGGGAGCGCCGTCTCTAGGCACGGAAAGTCACTGCATATCAGCGATAATCTGCTGCGATTCTCGAGCAGCGCTGCGTCATTTTGAGCCGAGCTGTGGCGCAGTGCTCAACTTTGTCAAGTGAAGGGTGAAAGTCGAGTCGAGGAGCATTTGTGAATACGGGGGGTTAGTCACATAATAAATGATGGAAGCGGTGGTTCTTGGCAGGTACCCCGCCACTCACATCACTAACTTTGCCGTCAATGCGTTTCCTGTGGACGACAGAGCGTCTCAAACCCTTTGCGGTGTTTTGCGCTTGCCGTCAACCCTGTGGACACAAGTAGATAATCTCATACAATTTAGCGTGTTCCGCGCATTCAAAACAACGCGTTGCAACTAGCGCGAATGCGGAGAACCTTCGAAGTAGCGCGTACGCTAGCGTTGCTCGTTTATGATAGTTCCTGCGCACTCGCAGACCGCCACCTTTTTGTTCCCTCTTAGCCAGCTTCGCTCTAAAAAGAAAGTCTCAATCAAAAGCCAAATGTTTTTTTTTTGTTTTCTTGCGGATAAAGCAGAGAGTGGCTACAGACCAGTACATACGGTTATCGAATAAAGCGGGAAGCCGCGTACTGTAGCAATCGAAACAAGCCAATAACGAAGTGCGGAAAGAATGTTTTGTAGAGTTTCTTTTGTTTTTCTGTTTTTTTTGCGTCACCACCATTCGCGGCGCACAAAGCGAGTATTTGGCGTATACTTTCTCGTTTAGTCGTACCTCCGTTCTCTGCGAGAGAGAGAGAAAAAAAGAAAGCTCCATTTTCGTTTTCGCTTCTTCGAGGCTTTTGCTGTTTCGCTTTGTTTTGTTTTTCGTTTTTGAACTGTCGTCGTCGGCGACTAAAAACAGCTCGCCGACGAAACTCTATTTCGCGGTCTTTACGCTTTGCCCAAACAGTCTTTTCGAAATTTTCGATCACCACTTTTTCTTTCTTTCTATCTTTCTTTCTTTCTATCTTTCTTTCCTTCTTTCTTTCTTTCTTTCTTTTTTCTTTCTTTATTTCCTTCTTTATTTATTTATTTATTTATTTCATTGAAGCGCCATAATTTTGTCGGTTCCGATATTTTCGCGGGCAATTTAGCGCGATGGTCAAGACAAGAGAGATGTTAATCAGAAAAAAATCATGCCGACAATGTAATTAGGTACGCCGCATCGATTCCAGGAGAGCACCGCAAATACCTCACCGCAGTTGCAGAACTCTTTCAAAAAAAAAAAAAGGCCCGTTCGAAATGAACGTCAAGCGCGACGCGTCTTCGTGCGTGAAAGAAAAAGAAAAGAAAAAGAAGGGAAAATAGACGTATTACCATAAATGTAGGTTAAATATCACTTGACGTTGAGAGAGCGAGAGAGATGACAAGGATGTTAACCAGGTTAACTAGCTCCCCGACACCGAAGGAAGAAGAAACGGGCAGAATAATCATGAGGAATCAAGTGTTCGTATAGGCCACGAATATCGGCAGCATACGAATAGCGCCAATGAAAGCTGCAGAATCGGTGCTTGCACTTTCTCATACCGAAGCTGTTAGGCAGATAGATCTTTGGCCGACCAAATAAAAGAAACTATCATAATCAAAAACGGATGCGTGCCGCTGAAATTGGGGAAGTATCACAACTCAATGTAGGTCCACTAAAAAAGGAAAAAGTCAGCAGTAGGTCATTGTCATCAGGATATCTGTTCGTCTGTAAAACGATTCTTAATCGAATCAAGGCGGTTTTGATTGCAAATATCTAAATTAGTAAAATTTAATTTGTTCTAACCATTTTATAACTCATTCGAATTACAATTAATATGTGATCCCCTCAATCCAATTACTCGTTTCTTTGTCGATCCCCACAGAGTGGATGTGAGCTATGCATTTAGGCCATCATCAACATCATGGTCATCGTCCTACAACAAATCTCTATCTAAACGTATTCGGCTTGTGAAATACTTTTATTTCTAAGATGAGGTACCATCCGTTTCATGGCCAATCCCTCGCGGTGGGCAACCAAATTGCTGCGGGGCGACGTGGCGGCGAGCTTGAAGGGGCACCAAAGTCAAATAACAGTTTACGTCAGAGTGAAAGCTCAACGTATGACGACATCTAAAACGACATCATCAACAAGAGTGCCCTATACTTACCGAGAAATTAAGGTAAAAGCACAAGGACACAAGCGCCGCTGTTGGACATTTTCAAAATGATCCTTATGACATCAGACGGACCGCCTACAACTAATCACTAGTTATCAATATAACTGCACTAAATAAAGAACCTTTCGTGCATCAAGAGACGAAATAAAATGCTGCTTGTCCGTTTCTGTTTGATTCATGGAAAAAAAAAGAGTCACCAGACTTTACTATGAAGAATGGCGCGAGTGATTCGAAAATTCGATTTTCGCGTGGTTACATGAGACAGGTGGTCCGGTCGGTCCGTTTTTTGAGGCGGGTAATTTGAAGCGCGCCAACCTGATGCGGAGCACTAAAACGTAATTTTATTTCAAAATAGACCCCTTCCTTGGCACAAAAGTATCACTACAAGGTTTCTGGACCGACATTTCAACAATCAACGTCGACTTAATAGTTTACTGTAGTGTCCCTTTAAGACACCGAGTACGTATACTATAGAGCGAGAGATTACCATAGGGAACGGGAACAAGGGGAACGGCACTGCTAGAGAACGGGTACAACGAGAGGACATTAAGCGGCTGTTAGAAGACCCCGAAACAATGAAAGTCATGCGCCAACGACGACGTTCCCATACACATATGGGAGGCGCGAACGCTTCGTTCCGACGCGAGTTTCCGGCTCTATAGAGTTCGGGCATCCGTGTCGTGTCTGTGACTCTCTGTGTTTTGACTTGTACTTCCGAGAATCAACGTAGAAACAAGCTAGCATCATTTCCCTAAAGGCTAGGGACGATTAAGAAGCAACCTCGAAACAACCTGCATGACCTAGCTAAGGCTTGAAAACAACCTGGAAAGCAACCCAGGTGTGTCTTCATAATCGTCCAGTCTCCAATCGCTGTTTCCGATCGTGCGCGGCTGAGTTTCGCCGTTTTTGTTTTCTTGTTGAAAACGCGGCGGAACACGGTGTCCCCAATTGTCGGTGCCGACTTCTTTCCGCATCCAAGGCACCGTCATCAGCCTGAGTATGTCCCCTACAGGCCAAACACGCTTTGGGTGTTTTGCCGCTTTGGGTGTTTCGCCGACTAAGCCCTGCACGTGCAATGCCTACATTATGTGGGTGAATTTCTTAATCACATCTGCCCAGTCTAACTTTCTGCAGCCCCCTTTGCGCGCTTGCCTTCTTTCAGAATCCAGTGAGTTACCCTTCATGACCAGCGGTCATCTCGCCTTCCCCTTACGTGCCCTGCCCATATGACCATTTCTATTTCCTGAGCACAGTGGTGACTTTCGGCGTGCACGGCGTTGCGGTGTACTCGAAGGCGTTGGTGGCACACACTGAGTTACCGGGCGATAGTAAGAACATTTCCTGACGCTTCGTCTAAACTCGATAAGAGACACGTCTGTTTCGCGGGATTATCACGTCGCCAATAGTTGCCGATGAGAGAGCAACGCGCGCCCCGCCCATAACATGCGGTGGCCTTGCGTCCAGGCGAGACCCTCAATGTTCATGCAACTCATCAAGGAAGGCTCCCTGGGCACCGCCATAATCTTCTCTGGGCTGTTGTTAACATGCACGACCCCCCCCCCCCCCCAAATGCACTGATGAGGCTGTGACGTCATATTTTGTACCCCCGTACAAAATAGAGTAGAGCCCAGAGAGTAGGTGAGGGGAGCCTTTCCTTTATTGTCTGCGACGTAGTAGCGCTGACGCAAGCTGACGGGGTTGCCCCAGCAGTGGATTTTGGGGGGCCATACGCCGAACGATCCGCTGTACGAACGTAAACGCGGAGCGGTCTCTGAGCCGCACGTCCTTAACAGGCCAGGAGGAGTGATTAAGGCGGCACCCCAGGGAATCCTTGAAGAGGTGCGGATACGGAGTTAGGACGCGTTGTGTGGCGTAACCTATAAACCGTCGAACGACGCCTGATCGCGTATGTGGACATACGTTCCTTGTCTCGCAGAAAAGAAGTTTTGAAGTGGCCGCGGAGGTGAGGCAACGATAGCAGAAGATACCTGCAGTAGACAAGCGAACCGACCAGGTAGACAGGCTAAAACCAGAAGCCCGGGTAAAGTAGCCATAGGGACGATCGCTTTATGAAGGAGTGTGTGCAATCTATGACGTATACATGTTGCACTGGAAGCATTCGGGAACCGTTTATCGTTTTACTGTGCCGAGAACAGAGTCGGAAAGAAGCCTGTTCCTGGAGGTGCAGTTCACACAGGGATGGTGCACTAAGCGCCTCGAGGCTGTGGCCATCGTGAGCTATAACTGCTGCAAACGTCCAAACAATTTTAGAGTCTTGAACTGCAGACGCCCATACGAAACGCGGCAACGTACACTGTCGTCCTTTGTGAAAGTGAACACGCAATCGCGTGAGCTGCTCTCTACGACGGCTGTCTACAGTATCTTGCAGCGCTTGTCCAGCAGCCAGAACTCGTTGTTTTGTTTGCCAATAGATGATGACAAAAGCCACGTCTTCCCTTTTGCTGTCGGTTGATAACGGTCCGGTGTGCGGCCGCCGCAAAGTGCAGGCCCCGCGCTCACGTGTTCCCTTTTATAAAAAAACGACAGCGCACATTACACGGTCTAGATTAACGTTGTACACTTACTGCACCGAATTTACCAGCAAGGAAGTAGGTTTGAAGATGCCGACCGAAGAACGTCAAGGTGGTAGCCAGGACCTTCTGAGATTCGGCGAGGCCTCTTGAGGTGTTCATAATGATTTGCACTGCGTATGAGCACGCGGACGAATTTCTCAGAGGCGCAAAAAATCGACGTTGGCGATTGACGAAAAAAAATTTAAAAAAATAAAGAAAGAACAAACCAACATTCTTTTGTCGCGTCCTTCTGGTAGCTTCTACAGGCCCCTTTCAGCTCGCCTTCAAAAACAAGCTTATTTACCTTCTTCACGGCGAAGTTTGTCCTCTGATAGGTGCACAAGGACGGTACCTTCCACACCATCACGTTGCAAAGAAGCAAAGAAATAATACAGGAGAGGAGGAAGGAGATAAAGGTGCACAATCGCCAACGGGTAATGGAGCACCCCGCCGCTTTGTTCTATTGCAAAATAAAAATAAAAAAAATGTAATGCGGAGTGGGAGAGGAGGTGCAGACTATGAGAAGGGAAGGGGGAGGTGCTACAGACAGCCTGTTCCTTCCTATAGCGCCACGCGGACTAAGGGCAACGGATGCAACACGATCCAGGCAAGACAATCGGCATTCGCGCATACACACGGCTATAGATCCATTGTTCCCGTAGCACCGTTGTAGAAGCAGGCCACAGTAGCATGCTCGCTTCAAGAGCTTCTCTTGTCCAGACACTCAGCGGGAGAAGTTGAAGGACGTTTGCAATAGAAAGTGTTACACGAGGAACAACAAAACCGTTAAAAAAAACGGGGGGGGGGTGGATAGGTTTGAGCCTGAGGTTACACTGCGAAGACAAAGAAGCATTCGCGCGGTCGAACTCGCCAACAGCGCTCTTAGAAACTGCGGGAACGCGGATATATTTTTCTTTGTTTCTACTCTTTCGCGTTAATTACGCACTATTAACCTTCGCCATTGACTATGCTGTTTAATCAATGTACAGATAATAAGCAACGTCAAGCTTTCGGGGGAGTTCATAGACGGGCTAGATGGTTCATCAACACCGTGGCAGAACAACGCAATATGCAGGATAGTGGACACACACCTGTGTCATCGGAGTTCACTGTCCTGTATGTTCGCTGTTCTACCGGGCGTCCAAGGTTCCTGAGCATGACTTCTATGGCGGAACGACCAAGATACGAGAGGGATATGATACAGGAGCTCGTGTTAACGCCGATGTGTTTGTATGCACAGTAAAATACATCAATGCATGTGACCGTACATTGACTACTCCGCGTCCACCTGCAAGGTGGGGCGGGCGGTCTCAAATGCGCGACCTTGGACAGTGTGTACAGATGTCAAAGAACCACGAAAGAACGATACGCTAGGACCAGAAAAGTCCATCGGATGAGCACAGTGGGTTTCGGCGAGGTGAAGAAACTGTTCGCGCGATCGAATTCGCGAACTATGCTCTCTTAACCGTAGTGACGCATTGAGTTGAAAGCTGACGGTGTTAAGACGGGGACGACACACGTGCAACAAGGGCGCCATTTTGTTCCTTCTCCTCGGTTAGCACTGTCAGCTTTTTTCTGTGCCTGCTGTGACAAAGCAGTTGAAGTTACTTGCGCAGACACCTCCTCTCTGTCTTTTTTTTTTCTTTTGCCCTTACTGCAACTCTCACCTCTTTCACAACCACCACTTCTATACCATTCATTGCGTATTTGTTAAAGTAGGCGAGTGTTCTTTGAAGATGTGCAGTCAGACATTCCGTACGAAACTCTAAAATTCACGAAACTGAGAGCTAAAAAAAAAAGCCGGTGGCCATGCTTGCATTTGGGGGTTATTGCGAGGGCAAGCTGTTCAAGTAATCCGAATTTACGGACCACTGGTTTCTGAGAAACTGTGGAGACACATCTCCTCTGTTTTTTTGCACCTGTCGTCGACCATCTCTTTCCACCTCTGCCACTGTACCACCCTCCTTCGTAAGCAATGTGGGCGAGGAGGTTTGAGAGACAATTCGACCGCGGGAAAGGGTTACCGAGAAGCGGCGAATAGCACGTCGGGTGCGGTTTGAAGAGCGTGTAAGAAAGCGACACATTGGACGAGGGACGGAACAAATGAAGTTCTCTCCTCCCTTTTTTTTCTTTTTTACTCCTTCCTAGTCCAGTGTAATGCGCTGTTCTTCGTTTTCGAGCAAATCCTGTTAAAGCCTGTGTTCCGCTGCTTTTCATGTACAAATATTGCCATCTTTTGACGTCGGTCATGTTGTGTTGTACGAGCCTAAAAATTCGTTCAAGGCCAAGTAGTGAACGCGTAGCAAGTTTGAAGAGATTTCGTGCCCTATGAGTTTGAAGTACGCACTAGGGACAGGATATCCCTATCGCACTCTACTCTTAAAGACGGAACTCAAAGATAGTTCGCGCACTATCTTTCGCTATCTTTTGCCATTACTTCGCGTTATCCAAGGCTAAAAGTGCACACACTGTACAGTGTATTGATACCGTACCTTGAAAGAATGGTGGAAGAGAAGGAGGAAGTGCAATAGGGCTCTCGCTGGGCTAGTTCTTCCTCGATCATCTATCACCTCACACCGTAAAATCAACACCTGCCACCGTAGTGATAGATGATCGCGGAAGGCTTAGCCCAGCGACAGCCCAATTGCACTTCCTCCTTTTCTTCTACCATTCGTTCAAGGTACGGTATCAATATTATATGCATCCATAGCTTAAAACAGTAGCAAGTTGTTCACAGTATCTCAGATCGGTATTCGTTCCCAATTATCCTTTCGAAACAGACTTGGCACACATTTGTAACGATTGTCAGTACGTTGAATTCTTGATTCCATTTCGCCGTGTGGTGTGACAAGTTGTTCGCAGTATCTCAGATCGGTATTCATTCCCAATTATTCTTTCAAAATTGACTTGGCACACATTTGTGATGATTGTCACTACATTGAATTCCTGATTCCATTTCGCTGCGTGGTGCGATGCTGCTGTATTTCTGTAGCTGCATGTGCAATCTGTACGCTCACCTGCTATATGGTCGAGACACAGAGTATCGGCATTAATGAAATTTATTGTGTGTTTAGAGAAAGTGGGTGACGCTTTAGAGTACTAAGTACTGTACTATGGGAGAGCATAAAGCTGTCCCATGGTCCTCACACTTGATGAGGCCCTGTTGGCAAAAATTACGCCGTGAACGAGTTCACGAAGACGTTGGCAAAAGAACAACCGCGCAACTTGGAACTGTGTGCCGTACAAGAAAATATACGGCGCCCACAACCATGAAAGAATGCGGGCCTGAAAGGTGCGCTGGCCACGTGGACACTTGTATGCGCCGTTTTCCAGTAAATTAGGCTCTCTAAATTCCTGGCTTGTCAGTGATACACTGCTTCTGATGCGCCAAGCTTATCGTTTATCGAGGTCGCTTGTCATTCTACATTGCTTTTCGTTGTTGCCCGGGGCATTACCGTCGCTGATGCCTGTTGCTACTGAACTATCGCGCTGCTATGCAAGTGGATGAGGGTCCGACTCCCGGCAAGGAGGAAGGAAACAGTTAGGAGAAGGCATTGCGATTAAATGAAGGAGAAGTGTTAGGTGATGCATTCACACGCCGGACTTAGTTTGCCACCCTCCTTCTTCAATAGCAGAAGCGGTGCTTACGTTGGGCAACGGCTACTGATCACCCTTTACAGCACTACCGCCAAAGCCTTTCTCATGACAGCGACAGGCAAGGAAGTTCAGAAGACAATCTGACGACGGCAATAAATACGCGAAGCAAAGAATACAACGCCGGATGTGGATTTGGAGTTGAACTAAAAGAGCAAGACTGTTCGCGCACTCTTTCAAAACCAGCGACAGCTCTTTTTTTTTTCTTTCTCACTACAGCTGTTACAAATCAGAAGGTCGGAAAGACATTTTCACCGGAGCAAGAACACTTACCCGAGAAACCAAGTCACTCAGGTGTGTATACTTCGTAGTTACAGTGAAGGGAGACCACCTACGCACTTCGTATTCCCGTACCACTATATCGAAATCTATAAGAGCACGCAGCTTCTCCGCACCTCGAGATCAGCCTCCTCCGCCGCCTCTAGGGACACCCTCTCCCGCCTCCTTAGACAATATAGGCAAGGAGGTTGCGAGGAGACGTTCTCGAATATGTTTTCATGCTTTGGCCCGGGTCCTTTTGTCTTTGTGAACTGCGTTGTTCGCCTGCGCGCTGCGCATCTGTACAGCCATTTCGGCTTCTGTATTTCGGTGACGTTTGAAGTGAGAAGTGTATACAAAGAACTGAACCGTCGCTCGAGAACGTTGGAGACGTCGCAGATTGCTTTAGCGGTGTTTCGGTGTAATACAGGCGGTTTCGTACGCGCTATTGCAGCAAAACAGCACGTCTCCTTTAAAAAAAAGAAAATAGTTCGTGACATTTACTTTCAACTCGTGTTAGAGTATACTGTAGACGGAAAACGCTACTTATAGAACGAGCGACGAAGCAGCGCGAACAGGACTAGTATACAAAGGAAGAAATACCGACGGGCAGGCTCTGACAAGGGGGTATCTGTTCTATCGTGTCTTTGTTTTAGCGATCTTTCGTTCTATATAAAAACCAACTTTTGACCACTTGTTGCTGTCACTATACAGAGAACCCCCCCCCCCTTCCCCCCAAAAAAAAGACACATTTGCAAGATAAGTGTCCTATGTTTATGGAAATTTGAAATATATTTTGCGGGACCCCGCCACAAATAATTGTAATATTAAGGCGCTAACGTTAAGTAGCTCGTTTCGCTGAAATTTCAGCATCGGCGTCAGCGTCGGCGACATTGGTTGTAAGCGAAAAATCATCATCCCGACCGCGACCTAGAAATAGAGAAAGATGCGAATACAATAGAAACAAAAATTTTCGAGTCCCTGCAGTGAAGATGGAACCCAGGCCGTCTGCATGGCATGCAAGTGTTCTACCAGAGATCCGCGAGAATTGTTGAAACTGGTATGAAAAAAAAAAGGCACTTTATGAATGTTATGTAGTAGATGGAGTCTCTTTAACGCATCATATATTTTGGTTCGCGACAACCTACAGAATCGCGCCAGGCATCAAAGCACGTTAATTGAGCAGTGAAAGGGTGTTTTAAAGGCCTCGGCCCATTGCAAGAAAATAAGGAATACCTTTAATCATCAACGGAAGAACCAGTGAAGAGCTGCGTATGCCTACGCATGATGCACTACTAACGCGTCAGGTGCCTTTCACCGATTCACAAAGAGAATTATTACGACACAGTGACCACATAACTGTGCTTGCAATAGGCATTCAGTTATACTTTGAAACGATCCATGTTACGCGCACAGTCGTTCGTTTTCTTAGGACACGCTTGAGGCATGCACCGAGAACCGAAGCGAGGCTAGAAATTGAAAGGGACATGCGCATGAGGCCCGACTGTGCTATCGCAATCTATTGCTCGAAGCGAAGCTCAAGCGTCCCACAATTTTTTTGTGCTCTATATCGGCTAAATTTCTTGCAAAATTCGCGATTAGCAGTAGTTTATCGTTATCTTTTCAGTCCGTTATAGTTCTGTTAGGTGTAACAGGACGATCCGCAACGGTGGTCCAGTGGCCAAGGTACTCGGCGGCTGACCCTCAGGTCGCGGGATCAAATACCGGCTGTGGCGGCTGCATTTCCGATGGAGGCGAAAATGTTGTATAGGCCCGTGTACTCAGATTTGGGTGCACGTTAAAGAACCCCAGGTGGTCGAAATTTCCGGAGCCCTCCACTACGGCGTCTCTCATAATCATATGGTAGTTTTTGGGCATTAAACCCCACAAATCAATCATCAGGGGGTAACAGAACGGATGTTAGGGTCTCTATACAAGCACCTAAATTCTTCTGTGTGTCGATGTCGACATAGTCGCGACAGAACTCAAGAGACTACAATGACTATAGTCAGGTATACTTTTGAAGAACATTATTTTCGGGCTACTTGGTAGTACATTTTGGTGAAGAAACTAATCGATAGAGAAAGTCGCAGCCAAGACACCTAGAACACTCAAAGTGTTTGGCGCTGTATGGATTTGCTTACGCGAATGCGTGGGCGCGTGCATGCGCGAACGTGCCAATTTCGCGCTCGATTAATTTCAGAATGTTGACAGATTATTCTTTGTGATCAACCTGTAAGTTATTATGGGCAGTTCGCGTGTAAAAGGTTTCAATTTTAGTGTGTGTTCATGTGTGTGTGCGTAAGTGTGCGCACCATAGATAGATAGATAGATAGATAGATAGACGTAGCAAAGTTGATAAAACAAAACTATGTGATTAAGGACGAAAGAATGTATAACTTGGAAGAAAAAGTAAGCGGGGTACTTAAAGCATAGCCGAAAGTTTATTTTTTTATTTTTTTACTTTTGTCTGAACGTGTCTAAAATAAATACAGATTTGCAGGCGGTAGACGGAACATGTGCGTTTTGTATGCTTGATCAAACTAGGCAAGTAAAAAAAAAGAAAGCTTCGTTTGCTCTGGTTACGCAATGCCAAAGAGACAGCAGAGCTGATGGGTACTTATGCAGTCCTGGTTTCGCTGTTCTGATAAAATTAGCAAATCTTTTTTATGTATTTTTCTTCTCTATTCTCACTGACTTTTGATTTCGTCTGTGTGTTCCTTTACATTTATTGATTTCTTTTTCTACATAATTATCTCTTTTTTCGCATTTCTTTCCTTGTATTTCATGCTTCTTTCCTCATTCTTCCTTTCGTTATATATATATATATATATATATATATATATATATATATATATATATATATATATATATCGTTCTCTTACTGTACTTAATTCTTTCACGTTCTGCATTTATTTATCTCTTTCTCGTTCTTTCTCCGCATTGCTTTACTCTCTCCCCTCATCATTACCGTCCTGCCCATCATGACATCTGTCCTCAACCTCAGTGCCCTTCCCCACCCCGACGCCATCCTGCTACTAAGTAAATGTATGGGGCCGATTTGCTGCCCCGCCTTCTCGGGTGAAAAGGAAGCGGCCGTTCACCCTCCCCCCCCCCCTCGGTGTGCACGCTTACGCAATCTTAAGGCCCAACCACACGTACGCGCAGCGCGTGGCTTCCCCGTGAAGGGAGAGGGCACGGCGCCGCGTCAGACAGCCACGCGCTGACACACTACAAACGCGTACGTGTGGTCAGGCCTCTAGGAAGATCACGCGTGCTAAAGTACCTAGATCTAGGGACCTGACCGCGTGCATGCCATGCGCGCCGAGACGCGCCCTCGGCGTCGTTTTTTTTTTTTTCGGCGCCGACGATTTCCGCAACGCTCTCGTATCATGCACCGTCGTGTACGCCGTGCCGCTCGCACCACCGTTGGCGACGTTCTTGACCAAACTGGCACGTTTTCGAAAGGTTTCGAAGCCACCGGGGCACTACTATACTTTCACCCGTGAAGGCGCATATGGCGCGTACTTTAGCGCTTCGTCCGTAGGCCGCGGGATCGAATCCTGCAGGCCGCAGCATCCACATTTTCGGTGGATGCGTAAATGCTCGAGGTCCGTGCACTTAGAGGTAGGTGCACGTTAGAGATCCCCACGTGGTCGAAATTTCCGAAGCCCTCGACTAACGGCGTCTCTCATAACCACATCGTTGTTTGGGACGTTAAACCCAACAACAACAACAACAACAACAACAACAACAACGACGACGACGACGACGACGACGACGACAACAACGACAACAACAACTAATTATTATTATTATTATTATTATTATTATTATTATTATTATTATTGGGCGCTTCGTGTCACCATATAAGGTGACACGAAGATAGATAGATAAATAGATAGATAGATAGATAGATAGATAGATAGATAGATATAGATAGACAGATAGATAGATCTAGGCAGTATAATTATTTAGAAACATCAAGGAATCAAAGAACGGGTGATAATTGCGTCGAATCGCATAGTAATTGCCTAGCTCCAGCTAGCACCTGACTGGCGTAATAAGAGCTAAATATTCCATAAATTGTCCCCCCCCCCAAAAAAAAAAAAACATCTGATGGCACATCCTACGTTTCCTTGATCGAGCTAACAAAGTACGTCTAGCTATTCCTCGTCATGACTAGTTTTATATCTGCTCTCCACGTCGCAACAGGCGCCACCGACCTTAGCTTCCTTAACTATCGGAACATTCCATCAAAGAGATGAACCTCTGCGACAACAAATAGTTCTTGAGCTTTCCTGCTGCGCACACATCAGTCAAGTACCAGCACGTATCCAGCGACGAAATGAAATGTAGAAAAAGAAAGAAGAATAAGAAGAATGTCTTATTGTTTTTTTTTTTCGTTCGGGAAGCGACTCCCGCAAAACAAAATCGTCTAAATGTCGCAGCTGGGAACACTTGCGAGACGGGGTTCACTAAAGGTTATCCAAAATTTCAACTTTCTCTTCGAAGAGCGTTTCTAAGAAAGAAAGAGAGAGAGAAAACAGAAAAAAATGAGAGACAAAAGAGAAAGAAACAAAGAAAGAAGGAAAGAAAGAAAGGCGAACAGAAATAAAGAAGAAAAAATTATTGAAAGAAAAAGAGATGGAAAGAAAGAAAGGAAGCTCACGAATCAACTTGGTTTAAACTCGCTCATGAGCGCTCTTTCGTATTGAAGCGTCAATAACATAAAATATGAAACAAGGAGGAACTAAAAAGAGTTCCAAGTTTCCTGCCCAGGAGCGACTCGGCAAAACAACTCACTGTAGCAACAGCACGCTCCGACATTAAGCGAAAAAAAAAATAATGGACGACGGAATAGAAAACACGGCGACATTTCAAAAGTGCATCCGAGTAGCAAAAGGCACACGCGAAACGCGCACTACCCAAAAACGACGCGTCGCGCAGCAGACGACCAGCGAGCCATCGGCGGGCGACACTAACCGAATCAGATCAGCTTACCCAGTTTACCGCTGCATAGCGAAGCAACAAGTGTAGCGTAACGTGAAAGACGAAACCTGTAGCGACTCGAGGAATCAATCGACGTACAGTGTCGTCGATTCGCCAGTGAGAGAGAGAGAGAGAGAATTGTCGACCAGATCCTAACTCACCTCGCGCGGGTTGAAGGCATCCTCGTCGGAGAGGCCGAGACTCCTCATGTGTTTCAAGTAGGCCGTCGTGATGGGGACGCTGAAGTCGACATCGGCCGCCGACACGGCCGCGATGCGCGCGCCCGCCGCGCGCACCCCAGGGGCACTCGCATCGCCCGCGGCGACGGCGCCGCCTGGCGACGACGCCGCGGAACACGCCGGCGACGGCGCGCTAGCGCCGCCGGCGGCGTCACGCGAAGGGCTGCTGCTACTTCCGGCTTCTCCGCTTCCTGGTCTACAGCTGTCGTTGATGTGGTTGTTGGCGTCGTTGCTGTGGTAACCGGAGGACGCTGTCTCGGTAGTCGTCGGGCGCGCTGCCGCCGCTGAGGGCGTCATTGCTGCTGCGGCGGCGGCGCTGCCGCTGTTGTGGGTGGGGGAGCTTGCGGCGCTGCCCTGCGCCGCCGCAGCTGTGACGATGGCGCTCAGCGCGCCGTTTGTGAGGTGCATCCTCTTCTGGCAGTCGGAGCAGGACATGAGGAAGTGCGTGACCGCCTCCCGGGGCAGGAAGGCGTACAGCTCGGCGATCTGCGTTTTACGAAAGGACGGGGAAAGAGAACGCCCTTTCTTGAGGCGCGAGATACGTCGACAATGTCGGCGCAGTGGGCTTGTTGTACAAACACAAAATGTTTATGTTAAGTTGAACCGACCCTCCAAAAAAAAGTAAAGAAGCAAGAAGGGCGTCAAGGTTGTTCCTACAGAAGCGTAGCTGACTCACCATGCCATTCCTCCATTTTGGGAAGCAACTGAGTCGGGACTAACAGTTACCATCCCCCCCCCCCCTTTTTTTACTCCTCATTATACCAACAGCTGCTCCTCCCCGATGCTCCTCAAGGGAGCAACAAATGTTACATTGAGTGACATAACTCCTTGAGGAGCTAGGCTCCTCAAGAGAGCCCTTGTCGTTCCAGTGAGGAAAAGTTGCACTCCCTTGGGAAACGTATTGTTACATTCCCAAGAGGTAGCAACTTCTTTTTGTGCAAAAAAAAAATAATTAAGAGTTCTGGGTTGGCTTATTCAGCATGCGAAGTTTTTTGTTTTTTTTAGATGTACGTGTCGAACTGGCCCAGAATTGTTGTGTGTCGTAATGCAGCACGTAAGGATGCTTTTCGAATCCGCCAAGCTGGGTAATGAACAGATGACTTGACTTTTTAGTTTGGAAATCTAACGTAAAATCATTGCAAAAGTTGCACCTCTTCTAAAATACAGAACATTTCATCAATGGTAAGATGACTGCCAGTTTCATAAGCTGGGCAATGAACAAATATTGATTAATTAACATTAACATAAATAACTGTGACGAAGAGATATTCTGTGGAACTGCTTTAATATTTGTTCAGCAACGTTGCCTCATTTCATTATGCAAAGATAGCTACCCTGTTTAACGTTTTCCCCGGCTTTTCTTAGGACTGCAGCAGATTATGAAATGTACTCTACCCAAGTTAGCTGTAACACCATGTATAGCAGAGCTGTGCGAAATAAACAGGGAAGAAAAAACACGCATAACACGGACAAGACACGGACACTTTTTTTTTGTTTCTCTTGCTTGGATTTTATTTTTAGGCAACGACTTTGTTTTCTTTCCCGCTTGCCATTTTGTCATTGAGCTGTTACGAAAAGAAAAAAAAACATAATTTCATGTTATGCCTGCCTCTTTCACTATTCACGTAAACCTTAAAACTCTTCATCTCTTTTTTTAGAGGCACGTGCAAAAATTCTGTGTTATTATATTGAGTCGCTTTGACTTTGTGAATTACAGTTGAAGTTTGCGCCCGTCCTCTGCACTTTCCTTTGTTAGTCGGTGTTTTTTTTTTCGCAGACCTACGTTCAAGAATGCACTCACTAGCACAAACAATAGCTTCACTAGAGTTGTTGGTCGGTCACAGTTGAAATGTTTCCCGGACAACAGAAGGGAACATAATGTCACTTGTTGAGAGTTATTGCTTGTCTCATTTTCTTCGTTTCTTCTGATTGCATCCATGTTTCGATCCGCTAGCCGGATAACATTTCAACTACGATAACGCTTCAGCGACATATGTGTCAGGCATGACCACGAAATATTTCGTAAATTTATTTATTTATTTATTTATTTATTTATTGTAGTACCCACACGCCTATGGCATTACAGTGAGGTGGAGGAGAATGCAATATTTTAGTAGAGAACACAGACTCATATACGTCAACATTGCAACAAACGCAATTCGCTGTGAACTTTCGATGCAATACATGGGAATTATACATAATATAAAGAAGGCTTGTAGTACAGTTTCTTCCTTGTAGAACCGCACGAGTGCAGTGCTGGAGATCCAGCAGTTCATTTGAAAGTACTTCAGTGTGAAGTAATTTCTGCTTACTTCAGGAAACAACCAGTTCCACTGGTTTATCGCCTTGAAAAAAAAAAAGACTTCTTTAAGTGCATCAGTCCAGGCAGCTTATTTCCTTTGTTTTATTGACATGATCTAGCCTCTGTGAAACGTAATCCGGTTACGAAAATATAGTGACGGACGCCAGACCTGTTCGGTGATGAAATACATCGTGAAAATTGTTTCAACCTGAGGTATTCCCTTCGTTTGCATGGAAGTTCCCAACCAAGCATTTCTTTTGCTTCTGACTGTGTTAAAAGCCAATTCTCGACTTTTTCGAGATCAGCTGCGTCGTTTCCGACAGGGTAGATCTCGATATCCCAGCAGCATCGCAGTATGACAAAAAAAGTTGCGGCTAACTTTAGTCTTTCACGAAACTTCAGAAGATCTCAGCACCGTCGAACCACGCGTACGGTATGTTCATGCACCTGTAAAGTTGTTGGTTCTTTACAGATGCTACAGACACTCAATAACCAGAAATACGGGACAGCAGTTGGGAACATTTAAGAGCGTTTGTTCTAGCAATAAGCCATAAATTGAGCATACACACGCCACATCAGCTTTCGGTTCGTTGCCCAGCAGTGACCTGAAATTCCCGACCAAGTTCATGCACTTGATGTACGGTGGAAATGCTAAATATTGCTTTGAAAGGCCCTACATCAACGTATCCAAGCAATGGTGCATTTTTATGGCGCATTTTTTTCGAGACTCGCTTATAAGTTTATCTAGCTCTGTCAGTCGAAATAGAATTTCAAGACATGAAACTGGGGAAATCTCGAAAAATGACAGTACGAATAGGAAAGAAACGAGATCTGGAATACAACTTGAAAGAAGGTTAGCCTGAATACACAGAATAAATAAAAAAATAAAGCACGGTAAGTATAACTGCATATATAACAGTAAGTTAAGCTGTAAGCCGAATGAATGCTAAAAAAAAAAACGTTATCGCTAATGGAAGCAATGTCTTCTAGAAGGTTGTTATACTCAAAATTTTTCCTACTAGGAAACAACGCTTATATACAGTGTACCATGGTTATGCAAGGAGACACTGGCACTGTGAGGGCGATCGATACTACCGGACACCCATAGTGTAGAGTACACGCAAAGACATCATGTAGAGCCAGCGTCGAAATTTTAGAGACAAAGAGACGCGAGAAAAATCGGAATATTGCATCTGCTACGGCAGGAAGCTCTAATCGTCGATTTACGGCCTGTTCTTAAACGCACCATCACCACGCATCGACCGCACTCAGTGGGAAATTACCGGGACTTTGCTTTGAACACCTGTAGTGGTCTCTAAATTTCTGTCGCCGACTGTACGCTGTTACGTGTTATAACGACATATGAAGCAACGCCAAGCGAGAAAGATGTAAACATCGAGCAACGGAGAATGTTAGAAAAAATTATGGCTTATGCAACTCTCAAGTAGACAATTTTGTTGCAAGTACGACCACAGTTCCGAGGACCTTGAACGTTTTGTACTTCAGGCCTACCGTGACTCCGCCACCGTATAGAACGGCACGTTTCTTTGTTTATGTTTTGCACAACCCCTGTCGTGTAAACGGGCAGTCGATCCCGCGACCTATACATTTGTGGGCTGTTTACACCGGAGCGTCACAGGTGCGTTTCATTTGATCTTTTGCGAGGCAGCGCCTGGCTTTCAATCTGCACCTCTTTCGAAGGTATATAGTTGAGCCGCTTTCGCAGCCCTTTGGAAAGTTGATAAATAAAGCGAAGATATAAACAGAAAGTTGACGGATCAAAATAAAATCGAGTTGATACACCGCAGCCGGCCCTTCATGGCTGTGTCTTTCCAGATGCGAACACAAAGGGCGAGAAGGTTTTGAGTGCAGCTCATGGGTTGACTAAAGGCCTCATTAGGGTTACAAATGTAGATATTCCTAGAGAGAACGCGCAAACATTACACGCTGAAAAAGATCAAGAGGTACAATGATTGTTTTCCCAACTGGAGTTAAACTTGAACCACATTACTCGGAACAGACTTTAGGCACCGTTAAGAAAATCAGCCGACAGCCATGGGAAACGGTAGATATCATCAAGGGTCGTCTGGAGCACGCTACTGCATGCACTAGATCGATGAAGTTGCCGCCTATACATTCGAAGTATGGTAGCAGGGGACTGCATGACGTAGCAAACACAGACGTTGATTTATATAAACAAATGTTATCAACAAAGTGGCCTGTTAGCATAATTATTTCTCATCTTGCTGTTCCTCTGTACACTTCTTACAGTGATTACGCACTGTGTATGACCACACTGACGCCTTCCACAAGAAATAGCCCTGGCCGCAATGCGGAGATGATAGTTTTGGTGTCCATTAAGACACGGTACCCGTGCTGTGGCACTAAGCTCTGCCTAAGACACCACGTACTGGTGATGATGACATTTGGTTGTTAGGGGCGTAAGTGCCAATTCTGGCCAAAGAGTGTCACGTGAGTGACCGTGTGATGTTAACGATGACCAATGATTTACGATGACAACATCTAATGCCGGTGTAAAGTGGCCTAATAACAGGTCGTCTAGAAAAGCATGTAGTGTGGGAAGTTCCGTCGACTCACAGCCTTGTAGGTCCTTTTCTGTCCGGCGTGCTTTCCTCCTCGGCCGTCCATCTCGACGTGGACGCCGTAGATGATCTCGAAAAAGTTCTCCACCACCGCGACCCGCTTGTACACAGTCGTCTCTCCATCACCGCCCTTCTGCAAACACGAGCAAAAGAGAGAGATATAAAACAAGGTTTTACTGAAGTCACTCTGCACTGAAGTCCTTTTCTGAACTTTTCACTGACCTTTTCACGGAAGAGAAAACGCCACCATGCTCGGCTATGGCAAGTGTGTACCAATGCTGACGTGAAATGCTCACCAGTGCACTTTTTTTTGTGGGGGGGGGGGGGAGCCATGCTAGTTAAGCACAGTAGTACAGCCCAGACAGGAATATGGCAGCACGCTATAGGAGCAGAGTTGCACACGTTCCTCTAAAATAGTAACGAAAGCTCCTTCTTCGTTCATTACCAATTTAGGAACGAGTTCCCGTTACAAGTACCTTATAAATAAAAGGAAATCGTCACAGTTGCATTTCAAGAATTGGGACGCGTCGTTACAATAACGTTACCTTTTAATAGACGTGAGTTTTTATTGAAATTTAGTGTCGGATGAAGCTGAGGCGAAATAAAGTGAGCACTTTAAAGCTCACATCGAGGCACATATATTGCATGAATTTAACATCACCGCCAGGAGGTTACACGTTTACGTTACTACCGACTTGTCTAACTGCGATGGTCGTGCTCGACGACTTCAAGTCCAACACAGGTGGCACTTTCCGCGCCGGTCTTCAAATGCGCAGTGTGGCAACCGCGCTTGAGGTACTCAAAAAGAAATCTCCGCCAATGCACTGATATATTTAAAGTTTTAACACAAGAAACTGCATCGAAAGGGACAGTACTTAAGCGTCTATACTTTAAGCACTGCTTCGATGTTTCAATATAGGTCTTCTCTATTTGACTGCACTTTCTGCACTAGTTCAGAAGTGCTGCACTTTGGCGCTCGCTTTTGGCGAGTGCAGCCCGCGCCACCTGCACTTCTGCACTCCATTTGACGTGGTGTTGCAAGAGTTCATCGGCACTGCTGCACTATAGCTTCCCCGCGAGCTCTCGTCTCGTGCAAGCAGCGCAAGGTATACGGCGTTGCTGCACTATTGCACTCGCTTTGGCCGCTGCACCGAAACAGCTAGTGTTGTGCTGCACTTAAACACTAAAAAAGCTGGCGCGGCACTGGCACGACACTTCCGTGAACTACGTCGTCCAGAAAATGTAGCCAAATTGAGGAGACCTAGTGTAAATAGAAAATAATATCTAGGATACACATTTGTAACTTAGCGAAGTAACCTGTTCAAAGTCAGCGAACATATTCCGGTATACTTATTTCTCTGTCAACTTTGTCTCTTTCTTTCTTTCTTTCTTTCTTTCTTTCTTTCTTTCTTTCTTCTTTCGTTCTTTCTTTCTTTTTTTCTTTTTTTCTCTCTTTCTTTCTTTCCTTCTTTCTTTCTCTCTTTCTTTCTTTCTTTCGATTTTCATCTCTCTCTTTCTTTTGGCATCTTTCTTTCCCTACCTCTTTTTATTTACCTCTGTATAGCCATTCTCCCGGCTTCTTCATTCTCTCTTCTTTTTCTTGATTTTTATCATTCTCTTTATTAATGTTTACATCCCGATCTCTCTCCTTCTGTAGTCATTCTCTCACCCTCTACATTTTTCTTTCTTGCCTTCATTTTTATTTCTCTCTTTCTATTTTCCTCTTTTTCATCCTCCTCACGCTCATTTCTCTTTCGCAACCCCTGGACACGCCGTACTATGCAAGGCTATGCTGTTCGCTGCAAGAGTCCGTGCATGCCTCAGAGAAACGCGTGGGCCCTGATGCCCTCCACATTCCACTTCATAAGAATGGTCACTCGGCAAATGGAAAGTCAACCGGAATGCTACTTGCATTGTTGATGTGCTTGCTGTTATAGTGTATGATTGGGAAAATACCATCACTTGGCATGTTCCCTTTCGAGATAAATGCGAATTCTTCAGTGCGTTGTGTTAATCGTTGGGTCGCCATACGAGCGGATTGAACATGTTGGTCTCTGTCTGCTGCACTTGCTTCAAGGTGTCATGTTGAATAAACACCACGCAAGAAATACTGTATAGTCGAGGGGTTACGACGCTCCCATCGCATCGTGTATCGGCTGTTTTCGAATCTCACCTCGCCAACAATTTTGTTTCGCCACGACTTTCTTTCTCTCCCTCTTTCTGTCTATTTTTATATAGTTTTCTGTATACTCGTTCTCTCTTCCACCAGAGTCAAATCAGTGCACGTGTTCCGAAAGCGAAGGGGTGGATGAAAAGGACGACAAACAGAGCGTACGCTGATTCGTGATAATCTTTTTTCTACGACACACGGGAAACCTCCAGCATACCAGCTGCGGTAAAAAAAAGTGAAGAATTTTCCGAAAACTCCTTTCATTTAATGCTCACGAGTCCGGTTCTCTTACAAGAACTCAATGCTGTCCAGAAGGCCCACAATGCGGCGGTGAGGCTGGGCCTCTCCGTCACTACGTGGGAGCGGCCCACGATCCTACCCCTATGAAACGGGGGTGGAATCCTTCAGGACCCCTATAAAAGCTTTTCATCCATCCATCATCCATCCAACTTCTTTCCGCACATGGTCAGTCTCGGCATCTTTCGCTTCCCTGCACCCCCGGTGTTCGCCTTGAAGTGAAATCCAGGATGCATCGTAGGCGGATGACAGGCGAGCGGTACATTTTTTTTTTTGCCTTACGCGGCCACCTATCCGCCATATTCTGCACGATGCGAGGCCCGCAATGCTTCTAAGAACCAAGTAATGGTTCTAAAACACTGTGCTGCGTTCGTGCGCCAGTTGAATTCCATGGAACGTTTACAGACGGAACGTCGTTCCTTGTGCCGTTCCCTCGAAACGTAACGCATTACCGTTACAGTTACACTGATTCGAAATGGAACGGTGGCGTTCCCCCGTTCCTCCCAAAAGGAACTACTTCCTGGAACGTCATTCCGTGGAACACTGCCCAACAGCCGTTTGTGATAGGGTCTATGCCAATGTGGACGCTGCTTTCGTAGAGTAGTGGCGCCACCTAATGGGTACCCGACGTATAACCGACAACTACGCCGGCGCTTTGCTGTGCGAGGGAACCCATCGCAGAAATCCAATCTGGCTTGCTTGCTTGCTTGTTCCTTTCTTTTGTGGCTCTCACCCACTAAGGGGGATTGGCCAAGAAGCCGGTGGTTAATGCAAGTAAATACCTATAGATTTTCTAGATTAGGGGAATATGATTACTGTGTTTTGACTGTGAAATTAATTTGGCGCAATGTAAAAAAAAGAAAGAAAAAAGGGGGAGAAATAATGGAATTTGTTGAATATCTGTAATGGAATCGTTATATGAAATTTTCCTGAAAGTTGAATCATTGCATTGTATCAGCTAAATAATAAGTGGTAGTGTGACTAGTAAAATTCGGGAGCTGATGGCTGACTCAGCAAGGTAATCTTCTTGTGTTATATATGAATTCGCAGAGAGCCCTGCAGATGTTCCTGTCGCTATGTCCCAATGAAATGGCCCCAAAAGACAAAATATTGGGAGTATTAAGTGATATTCCTAATTTTTTGAATAAAATTTCGAAGCAGTTTTTTCTTTGATTTTTGAATCGGTGACATGTGATAAGAAAATGGTCGATATGTTCAGGTTCGTTACAGCTTGAGCACAGAGGGGATGGCACCAGACCAGACCTGTTTAAGTAGAAATTAAGAGGTGGTACACGGCAACGTAATTTTGTTACCAATACTTCCAATTTACGCGTGGGACACCATTTATTATTCCATGTGAATTGCAGGTGCGAGAAATCTGGATTCGGTATAATGGTTTTTGATGAGTCTTCAAGAAGGGAAAGTTTTCTAAACCTCGCTGCTGTTACATAAGCTGTAGGAGGCATGATTGGCACAATCGGAAGATCAAGAGATGTTCGCGCAAGTTTGTCAGCCATCTCGTTTATAAATATACTACGATGGCCTGGCACCCATATCATTCGCACTAGACGAATGTTTGCTGGGATTAATGATTTAAAAGTCTCTAGTACTGCTGGTGTCGACGACGATGATAAGAATGAACACACGGAATACGAGTCAGTCACTATCACAGCTGTCGAATGAGTCGCAGGAAGTTTACGAATAGCTAGTATAACGGCCGTTAATTCCGCTTCAAATATTGGTGTATAATCTGGGAGGCGTAATGAAAATGACCAGAATAATGAGAGAGAAAAAATACCCACACCTGCCTTCTCGCCACTCATAGATGCATCCGTTGCAATTACTGTATTAGTACCTAATTGAGACAGGTGTTGTTCTAATAAACCAATCAAATATTTAGAGGGCAAGTGTTTTGCGTTCATGGGGAAGATATTGTCAAATTCTATTTGGACTTGGCCGATTGGTTTGACAGGTGGTGTGATCTCGAATATATTAACATTTAAAGTATCTAGAAGTGTTTGAACAAATAGCACTTGGGGTTTATATACACGGGACCAATGTTCATTGAAGAAGACACCAGGCTCGGCAAAGAATACAAATTGTCGCCTTCTTAAAGTGGATTCAGAAAATTTTAAATAGGTGTTTACTGTTAAAATACGAAATCTGCAAGCAAGGGTGGGTATCCGAGCTTCTTGATACAAAACATTGTTAGCTGTGAATTTTGGCACACCTAAACAACTACGTAGCGCTTCCCGCTCTAAAAGAATGAGGGGGTTTATTTTGTATGCTGGTCCACCAGAGAATAGTACACATCCGAATTCAAGAATCGGACGAACGTACATGCGATAAATCATGATCATCGTATCTCTGCGAAGACCGGAACGGAGGCGGCTAAGCCTACTTATCATTCCAACAGCGCGTGTAGCCTTAATTTTAATATATTCAATGTGGTCACGCCAGCTCAGTTTTTGGTCGTACAGTACACCCAGATATTTAATACAATTAACCTGGGGTATTATTTCCTGATGGTACTGAAGAGAAATAGTAACTGGTGCGTCCAACGGAAAAACTATTAGAGCACTTTTAGTTACGTTCAGGTTCATATGAATTTTCTGAAACCAGGTTTCCAATGTTGCCAAATAACACTGTAAAGTCAAATGTAGTGAATAAATATCGTTGTCAGATGCAAAGAACGCGATATCATCTGCATATACATATACGTGTACCTTATCACTCTGTGGTATTGAACTTAACAAAATGTTAAATGGCCACCTAATGGGTACCCGACGTATAACCGACAACTACGCCGGCGCTTTGCTGTGCGAGGGAACCCATCGCAGAAATCCAATCTGGCGTGCTGGCATGTGTGCCCCCTTTTTCTTCTTCTTCTTCTTCTTAGCATTTTCGTTGTTTTGTAAGGTGTCTAAAATGCGTGTGGTTGTAATTTAGAGTAAAGAGGCAGTGTACGGATTAACGTGTAGCCTAATTGCACAGTTAATTTTACGGCGACACAGAAACACCCAAGACATATGTCACGGCGAAAGTTAAACCAATAGCAGCACAGCTATGTACCTATATTTCGGAACAAACTTAGGGACGTAATTAATTAGGAATCACGATCGGTAGTTTTTGCACGAGAAAAAAAATAATCAGGTGTTCTCACATCTCCGAGAAGGGGCTGAAGGATTAATCAATACAGTTCTAGCTGTTCGGCTCTCCAGGACCAGACTCCCGACGGTAAGGAGCCAGCAACTGCTATGACTATTTCAGGTCCTTTTCTTTTTCGCTGTAGTGCCTTACGTTTCGGTAGGCACGGACGATTCACGCAGTGCTCCAGTTTTGCTCGAAACTGTGGAAACAAATGCGACCTGTCAGCGATGCTCGGGCGTTTCTTCAAGTACGCCATCGTGACAGGACAAACGGCTCGATTCGCGTAGACGCTTGACGACAGAGTATGCTAGACTGAGAAGCCACGTGATTATATGTCAGTACTCAAGAAAGAAAAAAAAGTCTTTTGATTTTTTTGTTGGTTACGATTGACTTCCCACGTATATGACTATTTATTAAATAGACATGTGAACTACCTTTGGAGACATTGGTAATCTGCCCCGCCGCGGTGGTCTGTTGGCTAAAGTACTCAGCTGCTGACCCGCAAGTCACGGGATGAAATCCCGGCTACTGCCGATGCATTACTGATGGAGGCAGAAATGTTGTAGGCCGTGTGCTCAGATTTGGGTGCACGTTAAAGAACCCCAGTTAGTCTAAATTACCGGAGCCTTCTCCTGCGGCGTCCCATAATCATATGGTGGTTTTGGGACGCTAAACCGCACATACAAATCAACCATCAACTTTCGTAGTCTCTTCGGAGAGCCGTGGTAACCAAAGGGGAGTTATTAACAAGTCAACTCTCCAAAGGGAGTCGATAAGGAAAGGCACGACTAACCATAAAGAGCAAAGCGCACACTTTTTCTTTCGTTCTCTTTTTCTTTCTTTTTTTGTTCAGGGCTAAATTTTGGTGGCAGGCTTAATCGCTTGCTCCCATACTCTCTGCCAGCCTTCAAATAATTTCGCGCGAGGAGCGAATACCGACATCTAACATCTCTCTCTCTTCTCCTAGCAACACCACGCCAGAATAGGCTCCATCGTGCACGATGCCAAGGCGGTTTACTTCTACTCCGTTTTGCCTGGGTTCCCCGGAACTTTTGCCTACGGGCTTTGTTTGCTTGGCGGCGCGCAGCGCTTAGTATACCGAACGCCAACGATCACGCCCGTAGCTTCCCAACGCTTATTGTTCTTCGAGCCCAACGGCCCACGCACGCACGCACGACTACGCCGGCGGCTGCACGCGAGGACACGCCGAGAGGAAAGGGGAAGAAAAACTAAAGGTTACGCTGCTGGGTAAGAAAGGGTGGTTTCCCTCGCAATCGATGCCACGAGGAGGAAGCGAAGGCTCCCCCCTTTTTTTTTCGCCGACATCACTTCAACGGAGGGACACGTGGCGGAGCTAGCGAAACAACGAGGTGCTTCCCCATTTTCCCCTATCACCGTCGGGAAAGTGGGCGAGCGAGCAGCACACATCCTTCGGTATACAAGGCAGCTTCTCAGCGCGCCCTTGTCAAGCCCTTCATCCTCACAAGCGAACTTCCCTAGCATCCCGGTTCCTTTTTTTTTTCTCGTCTTCCTTCAACTCAACTCCAGGCGGGCTCCCCTTTTCTGCTTCTGACCCAGTACTTGCCCTTCCCAAACGACGCCCAAAACTTCCCGACGCGAAAACCACTCCCCCCCCCCCGCGGATCACACGAGCAGCGCCATACCTCCCCTCCCTTTTTCGGCACCGCGGTGAAAACGCGATGAAGGGTTAGAGAAGGAGGAGATTGGGTTCGCGGAAAGCTTGTGCGTCTGGGTCGAAAGCTCCGAGTTCTCCGGCACGGCGTTTCGCTTCGTTCTCTCCCTCACCCGTTTTCACCCTCTTCCATCTCCGCGGCTCTTCATCGACTTCCAAACTTTGGCCGCAGCCCCTCTGAGCCTATACGGCTCGTCGTGGTTCCCGGATTGCCGTTCCCGCGCACTTCCCGTGAAGCGAGCACTTGTGTGTAGGCAGGCGGGAGGGCGGGGGGGGGGGGGAGACGTGTTTTTTTCGTTCGGCCCTCGGTGAAGTGCTGGCGGTTCTCGTGAACCTGGTTGCTCGCCCACACAGGTTGTTGGCGCACGCGACGGTCGACTCTTGAGCTCTTCCGTCCTTTCGCGGCATCACCCCCCCCCCCCCCCTCTTTTTTTCTGGTACGGTTACTCTTTCCCTAAAGCATTTTCGCTCGCCCAAATTCCCTTCCCATAGCTTCCTGTTATTCTTTCGTAGGGAAAGAAAGCGTAGCAGAGTGCTCGCGTATACAAGGGAGATCCTCTGGGGTTCGAGTGGGGAAGGGGAGGGGAACGACTATGGAGACTCGACTCATGGCTCTACTTCCTCCTAGTCGCTAAGGTCTATACTTCCGCAACGCGTAAATCGAAACGTCAAGTAGTGTAGTTCTCACCAAACACCGCTTGAACACGAGTGAGTGCTACTTAAACTACGGCAAACCGGTATGACCTGCTGAAAGATTTCCGTACACTGGCAATGTCTGTTCTATCCCCACAGAGGGCCTGCGCCTCATCATTTAGGGATATAATTCTTTCAATCAGTGTGACATTCCCAATTTCTTTATTTCATAATTTTTATCTCCTCTTTTCCTATAACATTTACGCTTGCCACGATTCACAGGATTTATTTAGTTCCCCGTTATTTTTCCTTAAGGAAAGCAAGCACTCCCGAGAAGCACATATGCACAAAAGATGGCTGCCGGGCTAAGATAAGAAAGACAAGGAGAAGTTTACATGAGGACTTGACTCCCTCATCTTCCTCCTACTCGCGAGAGGCTGTGCTTTTGCAGCGCGTGTAACAACCAAACGTCATGTAGTGTTGTACCGACAACACACCACCTGAGTACAACAGCTGCTGAAATGAATGGAAAACCCCGAGACACCGTGAACGGTTTCGATAATCTGGCGATGCCCCACCTACATCCACAGAAGACCCACGCTAGCCCGTTTCACAGCAAAGGATTTTCAATAAATCCTGGCATTTCCCTGTAACATTTATTTCTCTTGTTTTGAAATAACACTTGCTTTTCCCCTGATTCACCGGGCTCTTTTAGTTTGCTAGAATGTTTTTTTTTTTCATAGGGAAAACAGGCACTCCTGGATCACCCACTCATACAAGAGATGAGCGCTCAGCTCAAGTGGAAATGCAAAGTGGAGTGAGAATGGAGGACTTGACTAGTTCGTCATCCTTCTCAATTTCAGGAGGGACGTGGCATCGCTTGCAGCATCGAAACGTCAAGTTCATTACTGTGATAAACTAGACTTTCTTTTAGCTTTCAGCGTGCATGCCTACCACTCTTCAGATTATCGGCACTAAAGCTCGGGACAGCCGGGAAAGTGGGGAGTTAGTCAGGCTTGGATGTATATATCAAGGCTTTTTCGTTCATTTGACTGCACACTCACTTGAGTTATATTGAATACAAGTGCTTATACAAAATGAATTTTGAATATAAACTGAGATTCATGCGGAACTACTTCAAAGTGGTTTCGTTACATCAGCGCAGTCTACTTGTGAAAAAATTGGGGCTAGTTTGATTTCGACAGTCGTGTCTGCGGAGCAACAGTTCGAGTGACACGTGACAAACCGTCAATCCATAATCAACGTTCCATTCAAGAATACCTGTCGACTGCGTCAAATGTGAAGACTCGGCGACGTAGACAATTGTGATTATATAACAAAACGGACTTAAATAAGCAGCGTAGTACGGCGTCAATACAGTAATGCGCACACACACGCCTAGAACAACTACGAAACGGCGCCAGAACTAGACTAATATGAGGCACAGGGCTACCAGATTAGGCGCAGTCTAACAATAAAAAGACACGGTTTCCTGCGCTCCGTGGGTATATGAACGCGTGTTGCTTTCAGCATGTGTATGTGCGCGTGCGTGCTGGCGTTCTTGCCACTTTCCACGGTGAAATACCTAAGAGATAGAGCACTTATTACGATGCACACTTCCATTCAAGTCACAAATGCCTTGTTTGTGCGCACATCGTATGTAGATTCTGACACCTGTGCTGTGTACAAAGTGACGAAGTGTTCAGTCGATTTTGTTATAACGTATCCAGTGGGCATAGCTGGTTGAAAGTAGGCGAGGCCAGCTTGAAGTATAAGACGGGCGCGTTCAGACTGCAAGGCTAGATATATCCATATGTAGGTGATGCTACATCCATATGTAGGTGATAAGCGAAGTTCCATTATTGTGCATTGCATGCCTATCACCTTATTTATTTATTTACATAATACTGTAGACCCAGTGAAGGGCCCAAGCAGGAGGGACGTATTTACAAAGCTCGTAATAAGGACAACAGAAGATCAAGAACATAAAAACCTTATATTTCAACTTGAATGTGTTGTCTGCTTTTGTTCTTGTTTTGTTTTTTGCTTTTTGTAAATATACAGTGTGCTCCTCGTTTGCTTCACAAATTGTGTTAGTTTTTCGCTTTATATTGTCTTGCCCCGCCGCAGTGGTCTAGTGGCTAAGGTACTCGGCTGCTGACCCGCAGGTCGCGGGTTCGAATACCGGCTGCGGCGGCTGCATTTCCGATGGAGGCGGTAATGCTGTAGGCCCGTGTGTTCAGATTTTAGGTGCATGTTAAAGAACCCCAGGTGGTCTAAATTTCCGGAGCCCTCCCCTACGGCGTCTCTCATAATCATGATATGGTGGTTTTGGGACGTTAGACCCCACATATCAGTCAATTATGGTTTAAAAGTAATGATAATATTTCCTTGACAAATATTCTGCATATATGCTTCAAATAAAATTACGTGGAGTTTTGTAGTGCTTCAGAATATGCTTACGTTACCACTGTGGGGCTTCTTTGGGAAAGGTTGCCCTAATTCAAAAATGACTCATTCGGTGTCATTGCAATTCAACAACAACGACGACGACAACGAAGACGACGACGACAACGAAGACGACGACGACGACGATGACAACAACGACGACGACAACGACGACGACGACAACAACGACAACAACAACGACGACGACAACAGCAACGACGACAACAACAACGACAACGACGACGACAACAACGACAACGACGACAACGACGACGACAACAACAATAATAATAGGAATAATAACTTTATCTCGTGTATTACGGCCCAAAGCAACGATATGATTATAAGAGACATTGTATTCAATGGCTCCGAAAATTTTCACAATCTCGCGTTCATTAACGTGCGTGCTGACATCACCACAGTACACCGGCCTCTACCACTTCGCCTTCATCGAAATACGACCACCACAGCATAAAACGTACGCTTTCTTTCTTTCACACTTGTACCTCTCCCGGTGGTCATGTTCGGCGTCGAGTAGGCCGCCGCTATAGAGAAGTGAAGCACCGCGTCGTGACACAAATGAGCACAGACGGGACGCGTTTTGTCAGTGTTGGTGTAGTAGAGGCTGGCTTTCTCATTTTCGCTCCACTCCATTTCCGTACGGTTTGAGTGAGTGCTGTCTGCGAGTACTATAGATTGAACGACCGAAAAAGCACCTCATATACGATCGAACCCGCCACCTTTGGGTCAACAACCAAGCGCTATAGCCATCGTTCCACCCAAATGGACCACAGCTATTCGATTCCGTTGAAGAATTTCCGCTATTCGCGCACCTCTAGCCGTATTTATAGGCCTGAAGCTCGCGGGTGATGACGGTGCGTTATTAACGTCGACTACCGTCCCACTTTCCGCACATAAAAAAAACTGTTTTCACGAACGTGAAGAAAACGGTTGGGAATGAGAGGGAAGAAGTTTGAGCCACTAATGAGCATCAGCTTGGCCACCCTCCTGTATGCTCAATTCATGCGTTGCACGCGTTTATATCTTTTTGTTTTTTTGGCGCTGGCCTATCCAATGCATTGACGAGGTCGCGGCACACGTCTCGATGAGGCAGCGCTAATAAAACCAAAATGATTCAAGGCCTGCAGGCAGAAAGTTAAGCCGCGAAAACACGCCCTCACCCACGCTTGCACGTTTGACCATGCACGAACTAACGCATAGACAACAAGAGACAGGAAAGAGGTTGGGGAGCAAAAACTAATCGCGCCCACACAGGTTGGCGAAAGTGCCTCCAGCTGCGATATAGATGTTGGGCACACAACGAAGAGGCCACAGAGAAGGACAGCAACATATAGAAACATGAATAAAGAAAGAGCAAGCGTCGAAACTGGGATAACAAGGGACGGCGACGCCAAGTCATCCCTTCAGTTCGGAAAAAGAAGCGACGCTTCGGCAGTGAGAAAAGCAAACAGAGCGGTACGTAATCTTAGGTACGGGGAAATAAGGCGTTGGGGGATGAAGGGCGAAGCGAGCGCCACCACGCAGGAGGGAAGGCCACGCGGGAGGATGCAGGAGAGCTGGGGACATGGGGAGAGAGGGAAGAGAGCGTAAGCCAAGGCGTCGGGGGTTCGGAGGGGGTGGGGGTGCGGCGTTGTATTTATAGTTGATGGGACGACGTCGTACCAACGCGCGAAGACCGGAGAGCTCGGCGCAACAGGCAACCGCCAGGAACGCTGGGGAAGCGTGGAGGGTTGAGGAGGGTGAACAGAGCGGCAGGCGTGGTGGAAAATAGGGATAACTGTACTTCCACATCCCCTCTTCATCCCCGGCTTTCTCCTTACTGTGGCATTCTGCGCGCACCAGTGTACATAGAACTTTTCGGGAGGTCGAGGGGTTGCTGTCGGAAGCCAGCAGCAAGCAGACCCAGTGCTATGCGCGTAAAACTACACACGCACTACGATAGAGCTATCGGGATACCCGTGGTGAGGATGCAAGGGAGGCGCTGTGCAGGGTAAGGGAAAGTGCAAAGGGATAGCACGGTGGCAAGTGGATGCACAGAGTGGCTGCCGCGAAGAAATAAAGGGAATGAAAGGTGACGGAGAGACGAGTTAACACACACACATACATAGGAAAGAGAGAGGATGCGAAAGGCAGACGAGGATGAAACTGGGAGTGAAGTGAGAGGACAGCGTTAAAGGAAAGACACATAGCGGTTGGGATGTTCAAGCGGGGGAATGAGGTTCAACACGATAGAAACAACGGCGAAAGTCTTCTGGGCAGACGTCAATTTGTGAAGCAACGAAGCAGCTAGAGGGATAACTGCGTGGGGAGACAAAGGAGGACAACACAAAACGCCCGGAGATTTGGGGAAGCGCCGCCGGGAAAGGAGTGTTGAGTGAGGGCGAGGGGAGTTCATGGGGCTCCTGGGAAGCAACAGGAGAAACAAGAAGTAGGCGGGAAAGTTGGCAAAGTCGCCGTTATAGACGAGGTTGATTGCGTGAGCCAACAACTTCCCGCTGCGCAGTCTTGTGCGCTTACAGAGGTCCGCGTACGCGTGCAAGAAACAAGAAGTTCGCGGTGTGAGTATGGGCTGGAATGACGTGACAGGGAGGAAGGGGCATTCGTGGACAACAGCAAGTACTTAGGCGCCAAGAATAGCTATCGAGCACGAGGCAACAGCGAACCTTATGAACAAGGAAAGAGTGTGGTGCGCTTGAAGCAAGAACAAAACCAGGCCGAAGTCAGATAACGGCGGGTCTCTTCGTTATATTATGCACAACAAAGAGGGACGTTTTACGTGGCTGTATTGGCGTATAAATGTACGCCACAGCGGTGTTTCATCAATAGGCAGCTGAATCAACCAATCATATTTTGAGAGATTGACGACTGTTTTGCTTGACAGCCTAGATGCACTTCGCGACCAACGAAACATGCACCAGTATCTATCTATCTATCTATCTATCTATCTATCTATCTATCTATCTATCTATCTATCTATCTATCTATCTATCTATCTATCTATCTATCTGTCTATCTGTCTATCTATCTATCTATCTATCTATCTATCTATTTGTCTGTCTGGCTAACTAACTAACGAACGAACTAACTAGTAACAAACAAACCAACAAACAAACAAACTAACCAACTAACTAACTAACTAACTAACTAACTAACTAACTAACTAACTAACTAACTAACTAACTAACTAACTAACTAACTAACTAACTAACTAAATAACTAACTAACTAACTAACAAGCAAATAGAGCTTCGAGCTCTATGCATTCGCACCCGTCGTTTGAACTTACCGCGACTACAATCGACAAGTCTGCTTGGTTCAGCGGACGTTGCGCCATCTGTCGACCAATGGTAGAAACGTGAGAGTGCTTGCACTCGCCGATAGAGTGCACAAGCGGCAACGCAGCGGCCGTTAAGACATTTAATTGGGGATGCGGGGACATAGACAAAACAAGACCTCATGCTTTTTTTCTTCTGGGAAAATTTGCTACCGCAGTGAAGGGTAACAGTAATGACTTTTCGTTTCAAGATCTCGATATCATTGTGAGAGGACACTGTAGTGGAGGGCTCTGGGGATGTAGACCACCCGTGGTTTTCTACCGGTTACCTAAATCGAAGCACACGTGCCTCTAGCGTTACGCATCCGTGTAAATAGAGAGTTTTAGTACTGCGTACGCTGCGTACGTGGCAGCGTTGCGTACGTAAGGACGCCACGTTCTGCGTAGTGCGCATGCGCAGACCGCAACGCGCACGTATCGCATTACGTACGCAGCCGCTACGTACACACGCGTGAGATGTGTGCGTGCGTACGTATGAGGTGATCGCGCCGCTCTCGAATAAGTTCGCGACAGCGCGAGACTTCGTTTTGCAAAATGGCGGCATCGAAGGCAAGCACCACGGAGCAAGGAAAGGTGGCAAGCACCCACCTACATAGGCTAGAACGCCTCTCTAACCGACCGGCTCTGTGGCTTAAAATATGGCCATAATCTGGCTATAACACTTGGATTGGCTCACATTGGCTGTCAGAAACACGTGCTTCTATTTTAATCTACCAGATGGCGCAACACGCTTCACGCTCGTTACGTACGCGGGTACTAAGGCGTACTAAAAGCCGATTAGTGGCAAACGACGCCACGTAACGCAAGGCGCTTGCGTGATGCGTACGTAGCACCATTCCGCTGTACTAAAACTCCCTAATGAGCCTGCACAAGCCGGAATTCGATACCGCGACGTTCGGGTCAACAGTCGAGTACCATAATGTCTAGAACATCACGGCAGGTAGCAAGATTCATTTGCGGGATGTGGAACACGCCGGAGAGTGAAAACTGCCTATCCAGAAGAATTGCTAAAGGTGAGAGCACCACCTTTTTTTTTCTGTTAATACGTTTTTGTCAGTTGTGTTTATGAAACAGGAGAAATGTTTCATTGTGTGGCTACATTCAAAACATGCCGGGAATCCACAGCTGTTAATTGAACATTTTGAATGTTAGAACTTAATAGTTGAATGTTTTCGCAAACGGTCCCACTTTTTTTTTTCTTGTTGCTGATAAACTACAGCCTCCATCATACTTTATTTTTATTTTTCACTCATAAATACAGTGCCCCTAAACTGCCAACTTGTATTGCAATGCATTACCTGGTAATTGCCCTTTCCCACCAAAGGAATCCTGGGATGTTTCTCTACCTTGATGAGCTGAAGATGTTTTTTGTTTTGTTTTTAGTGTGCGATGTTCATATATATATTTATATTATCTGCTTGTCCAATTTTTCGGCTTCATTAAATTGTCATCCCTTATTGACCCCCTAACTCAGTGTCCTTTATATAATAATAATAATAATAATAATAATAATAATAATAATAATAATAATAATAATAATAATAATAATAATAATAATAATAATAATATATAAACCTCTCCGTCTTTGCATTTGTGGTCACGGTGGAAACGTGGGACATCATAATAATTTGTGAGCAGGGAAATGGACTCGCGTAATTTGTGTTCTAAAGCAAGTATGGTTAAATAATGCACACTATAAGCACTTGCTTAAAATGATTAAAAAAACGACCGAAAAGTATATCTGACAGAATAGCCTATGGTACGGTGACGCGGCTAAGTAAATTGCTACGCGCATTCACGAACACCAGCAAAATGAACTAAAAATAAATATTAAATAATTTTTCAGAGAAAAAAAAAAAGACGCACAGAAAAGCGACGTTAAATGTAGGACGTACTGCTGACAGTTTAACTACCAATAGGTGACGAGATAATGAAGCAAGAGTACCACAAACCCAGTCACCAAAATTTCTATTTTAAACTGATCTTCCCTTTGTTTCTAGGAACGAAATTATACAATGTGGCTACTCTAGAACAAATTGTTGACTGTAATGTAGAGCGGGAGAAGTTTTCTTCAGCAGAACCTCCGTCGAAGTGCACAGGCAAAAGCAGAGGGAAAAAAAACGCGAGAAAAGTACGGACGAAAACGAATCAGCGAGAAGATATAAATAATTACAAAATAGTAAGTGAGTATCAATTGCTTCTTAAACCATGAAGGGAGCTCGCGGAACACCCAAATTAGATTTGCGAAACTATTGATGACACAATCATAACAGGTAAAGTTATCAGGATGTCACAAGAACGCGATTATATGAAAGGTCAAGCGCGAAGATATAAAAAAAATCACAGCATATCTACGGAGTGAATGATGAGTGGGGCGAAGCGTCCGTCAGCCCGTCCCTGCTTGCGTCCGTCTATTCCTTCTTGCTTTCGCCCCGTCTGTGCGACAATCCGTGCGTTCTTCTATGCGTCCATCCGTCTGTCCATGCGTCCATCCGTTAGTATGTCCACGCGCCGGTCCATCTGTCCGTCCGTCTTCTAGTCTGTCTGTCCATCCGTCCGTGCGTCCATCGAGTGGACACTCCAAGTACCGTCATCTCGCATCCCCCGTACGTCCACGCGTCGGTCTATCAGTCCGTCCGTCTTCTAGTCTGTCTGTCCGTCCGTCCGAGCGTCCATAGAGAGAACACTCCAAGTACCGTCATCTCGCATCTCGCATCCCCTGTGGCACATACCCGCTCCGCGCGTCCGTCTATCCGTCCATCCGTCCATCCATCTGCTAGTCTGTCTGTCCGTGCGTCCATTCATACGTCCGTGCGTCGATCTAGTGACCACTCCAAGTACCACCATCTCCCATCTCGCATCCCCTGAGGCACGTACACGCTCTAGAACGGGTATGTGCCACCAGTGGCTACATACAACGGAGAATGGACAGACCCGCGCCTTAAAGGGACACTAAAGTCAAATAGCAATTTACGTCAGAGTGAAAGCTCAGTGTGTGACATCTAAAACAACAACATTATCAACAACAGCGCCCTACTTACTGAGAAATCAAGGTAAAAGCACAAGAACATAAGCGCCACAGTAGGACATTTTCGAAATGATCCCGATGACATCAGACGAACCGCCTACAATTAATCAATAGTAATCGATTTAACTGCACTAAATAAAGAGCCTTTCGTGCATCAAGGGACGAAATAAAATGCTGCTTGTTCGTTTCTGTTTGATTCATGAAAAAAAAAGCCGCCTGGCGTTACTTTGGGGAAAGGCGCGAGTGAATCAAAAATTCAATTTTCGCGTGGTTGCACGGGACAGGTGGTGCCATCTAGCGGGGCGCAGTAGAAACAAAAGCATCTGCGATCTCGAAGCCAATGGCGGGAAATCGATCAATGGCCGTTGTTGCTGCTGTGGCTCCCGCTGCTTTCAGGCTGCTGCTACTAGCGCAGTAAGGCCGGGCAACGTTGTGCACGGCAACAGCGACGTGAGTCGGTCCGGTCTGTCCGCTTCTTGAGGTGGATAATTTGAAGTGCGCTAACCAAATTCGGAGCACTAAAACGTGATTTTATTTCAAAATAGGCACTTCCTTGGCACAAAAGTGACACTACGATGTTTCTGGACCACCATTTCAACAATCAACGTCGACTTAATAGTTGACTTTAGTGTCCCTTTGCGGAGCTTCGCCCCTAAAAACAAATGGAAGAGGCAACAACTTCCGCCAAGGTTGTCTGTGGCCTTTTTTTTTTACCATAGATACGCAAGCACACGATTCCGCGGCATTACACCCACTGCATCCTAGACTGACCTCTCGTCCTTTTCCGCAATTTATTCTCTCTCTCTTTTCTTTCTCTCTTGCAGACTACATGCCTGATGCGTGAAGAAAAAAAAAAAAAACAGCTTCCAAAACATTTCCCCGTTTTCCTTTCAATTGGAATCGGTCGCTATAGCACCACATGTGGCAGACGCTGCAACAGTTCGGCACCTTGCATGGCCCCCGAAACGGCCGTGTACAGCGGCTGATATCTGAGAACTTTCGATTGGCACACCCGCATGGGTCCGCGAGCGAAAAAACGCTAACAGGTGGCGTGATGATAGTGTCGGTCGCGAGCGCTACCTCGCGTCGCCTGTTCAAAAACTCGAGGCCGGGCTGGTTCAACCGTAAGCTCGAACCGCTACTCACTCGTTTAATAACGGTGCACCCAACTGAATATGGCTGTTTGCTCCGGCATTGTTACCGGATGTCCAAACGGGGAGAAAAACACTCTTCAGGAACGCACCATTATTTGCTACGTTTCGAGCTAGCCAGGCTCGAGTGAGATACCTGCCAAGGTCTTCTACAGGTTACCGTTCTCGACTACGTTGTGCTATATATATATATATATATATATATATATATATATATATATATATATATATATATTAATATATATATATATATATATTTATATCATATATATATATATATATATATATATATATATATATATATATATATATGAACTGGGATTGCTGGTGTGCCATTACGGATTACCTGAAAGTCACTGACGTTTGTCCTCAATAACCTCGTAGGTGTTTCTTTTTTCTTAGTTTTCTCTTATTATCAATTACAAGGCTGAAACAAAAATGCGGGAAAACATGTCTCCGTAGTGCAGCTTGGTTTTAGTGAGCAGCACTCGCGTGGGCCCAAGCGTGAGCAGGTTTCTCCTTCAGGACGGGTTGGATGGACGGATGGATGTGGGTGTGCCCTTTAGGTCGGGCGGTGGCTAACGCCACCTAGCCGTAATACTTAGTGAACTAACCACTGGATTTATCTTTTTTCCCCTTTAAATAGTAAAGTTGAGGACTGGGTGAAGGTTCGTCGCAGGGCCCCCTACCCCCCTTTCCTTATTATGTTAATTTATGAGGTTAACACTGCGCCTCTCCTCTTGGGTAACTATAAGGGCCTCCCCCCACTGCCTCCCCCACCCCCCACGTGCGCACGCCTAGGGGCATAGGACAGCCGTCTGATGTCTCCTGTGATCTTCAGTGGTTGTTTAGCATCACACAAGCAGAATCATGCATAGCATAAATGCATGTATAGCATACACGTAGTATGGCAACTGGGGAAGTGAGGGCTCGGAGAAGCGAAGTCAGGACGAGGGAAAGAAGGAGAGATGGCAAAACAGGTGTGCACCACAAGGAGAGTGTACGCCAAGCATGTAATAGCTATGCGTAGTATGCTACATAATGAAATGGGTAAGGGATTAGAGGGTGAGACGAAGCGTTGTGAAGGTAAGGAGAAAGGAAGGGAGAGGGTAATGCATTGTCTAGCCGTTTATAGTATAGTTTAGGAAGAGAATTAGAAAGGGAATTGAGGGCGAGGATTGATGTCTGGGTGAGGAAAAAGGGGGAGGTGGGAGAATAAACCATATAATAGTAATGCATACTATAGCATAGAAAGAGGGTGGGTGAGGATTTTGAGGAAGTAGGCGACGAAGCGGCAACGTAGAAATATATAAAAAGAGAAAAGTGAGAGACAGAAAAAAAAAATTCGGAGGAAGGAAGGAAAGGAGCGAAGAGAAAGGGAGGAGCCAGAGGTTAACCAAGTATATACAGAAAGAAAAGAGACTGAAAGCAAATTAAGAAAAAAAATAGCAGTTAGTAGTACGAATATAACCGAAGAGCGAAGCTCCTTAGAAATGGGATGCTATTACTCGCTGCTGGCTTTAATGAAGGCGGTAGGGTGGGGAGTGGGTAAGCAGAGCGTCTGCTGCGCGCTTGCCCGACGCTGGAAGTTTCGAAGGTGACGGCGAAGTACCTCCAAAGGGATGATATGAACCATGTACATAATGATGATGAAAGTAGAAACTGGTACGGTTTGTTAGGGCAAAGAAAAAAAATGAAGGCAATATTGAAGAACTCTAGAATAAATGTCTCAGAACGGAGGTAAGAAAAGTGCTCGTATGAAAAGTGGTAACGAGGTGCCCAAAAATAGGAGGTTACAAAACCGAAGCACCGGACAACGGTAACGGGAAAATGGAAAGGCAATTAGCAAGGTTCGCAGAAAGCAGTCTCGACTCATTTCGCTCGCATTATATATATATATATATATATATATATATATATATATATATATATATATATATATATATATATATAATATATATATATATATATATATAAGGGAACGAAGTGTATACCCAAGGGCTCACCCCTCCGTGCCCTGACACAATATCAATGAGATCCAACAGACAATAATACCAAGGAGTGTATAGGGGAATTCATTAGAAGCAATGTAACGTAAGTAAGAAAGAAAAGTGGGCGAAAAAAATAACTTGCCGTGAGCAGGAATCGAACCCACGACCACAGAATCACGCGTTTGAGAGCATTCTTATTTACATTACATTGGTTCTAATGACTTCCCATATCTATACATTCCTTGGCATTATTACCGGTTAGATATCATTAATATTGTGTCAAGACACGGGAAAACGAGCCCTTAAGTATACGCTTAGTATATATATATATATATATATATATATATATATATATATATATATATATATATATATATATATATATATATATATATATATATATATATAT